>JAQBSW010002910.1:0-93404 GCA_029291075.1 Eudiplozoon nipponicum
AGTATAAACTAAGAATTTTATAGTGTAGAAAAGGCAGGGTTCGAACCTGGGAATCTGGTGTCCTAACCACTGAGCCATCCTGCCGCATTAAAAAAGGAAATTCATCCAGTAGACCGGTTTCGTACTTATTGGGAACTCATCACGTACTGGCTAGAATTTTTCGCGTGCGGTAAATTCGTGGGCGTGTATGCGTATCTATTCGGAAAAGATGTTCTAAGAACTTCACTAAGTTTTTTTATGGAATCTGGTGCATCTTCTGTCCGTTGAAATCACTTTTATTGATTTTCTGACTACGTGTATATTTCAGCTAATTTGAAAACTCAGTCTCCTTACGCAATTATACAATTTTGTTCCTGTGGCTTTGTGTTCTCTTTCTTGATCGCTTATTTAATTATACTCTGAATTTGTTGGGTGCAGCTTATGTTTGTCTACATTGTGTGTAGCATTTGCAAAAATTTCATCACTGATGGTAATAAATGAACATGTTGGCGCGTAATGTTAATTTCTTATGCAGAACTCGAGCCACCCGCCCAAATTTTTCTCTAAATTAACTATATGTCTAGATAAGCCAATGTGTTATTGGACTCTTCCACCATTGCGAATTTCATACTGTTTAACTGAATTTAACATGTTTGCCTCTTCTAGAAAAATTGACGAATTATTTGTCTTAGGAAAGAGTAGGAATGGCTCATCCACACGCCGTCTGCATAGTTCGCAAATCTCCACAATGGATTTCGTTTCATTTGTTCCTAAGTGGTGCATATAACCATCAGCCATAAGTGGCGCTTTGCAGTTTTACATGGTACCGCCAATGGATTGTCGATAATTTTATTCATCAATGTAAAACTTTACATTACATGTACGTGTGAGAATCAGATATTTTGCTACCTATTTCAAAAGGAAAGCTTGGGAATTCCATCCTCACATCCTCGCACACAATTAATGCATTTTCTTCTAACGCAACGTTTCTAAAGCGTGATATCACATCAAGGAAGGCCATTTTTAGGTCACCGACGTTATTATCTTTCAATTTGTGTGCCAATTAAAAAGTCCTAGGCAGTGTGTTCATATTTTATGCCCCACAACGGCTGAAGTACGTTAAATAACGAAATCTATGGTTCGTACTGCGGTGCACTCATTATTGACATAATTTGCCAAGGAGGTGCGATTCTCCATTTAATTTACCGAACAATATGACTGGAGCCGATCTAATTGGCTTGACCAACCAGACAGACAAATGTATACATATAACGGGATTGGTGTTTTTTATGAAAATGGCAGCCTTGATTTAAATAATAGTCATTCTTTTTTGTTTTAATTCTTTACCTAATATAAACGGTAGCTAAGGTGACCGTAGGCGGGCTGATTGTATTTGACACGAAAAATGTTTGATTAACACGCCCTGTGAAAATCTGCTCTTGATTTCATACGAATTGCAAAGTCTATACTTGTTTACAATCAAACTTCTTGTCAAAAAATATTTTGTTGTGAATTCATTGGGTGTTTTAAAATTTTTTTTCAAAATTTTGGCAGATTTCATCGTGTGGCAGCCACACACACGCACACACACTAATAAACACACACACACACATATATATATATATATATATATATATATATATATATATATATATATATATATATATATATATATATATATATACTCTTTAATGTGAGAATTTATAAAATTAACAATTCCTTACATACATATAGAAAATAAAATATGTTTTCATTTTCGCCTCAATTATCTAGAACTGAGCATTTTTGCATATTTTCGAATTGCAAGCGAAACAGATTACTTGAATAAGGATAGTTTATTGTAAGGATTTTCTACCAATTAAGAGCATTCATCAAACTCAATTCAAGCTTAAAGCCCGCACACGCCACTCCTGCTTTCTTATATTTGGCGAGAATTGGTTAGGCAGTGTGTTTCAAACAAAACTAATTCATTCCTGTGATGGCATTTCGCAAGTATTTTTAATTCACTATTTGGTGAATATAAGCGCAAATGTATGAAAAAATTCCGCGAAATCACGGTCTTCTATTAACCTTACGATTTTATTTGCCCGCTTATGTTTTAATATACTTTCCCTCCAATCGTTAAACGTCTGATCAGTTGTTTTTGATAAGTTTATCGTCAACGCACGCCTGAACATTGATAAATGCTTTTTAGTAGAATTACTCGCACTAGTCTCTAACGGAAACCTAATTGATGACAGGATTGTTTCTGTCGCAGTATGAAAGTACCGACCATGCATAGCGCGAAAGAAATAATTCCGGTGGATGACATTGCCAAGTTGTCGGCTGAAACCGTAGACTAATTCGCGCTAATCATTCGGTTTCATCGATATTGTCCACCCGTTTGAATCCAGTATTCATGATATGAACAAGTTAAAACTTTAATAAATTATTTCACTGTTTCCATCGAATGTGCACAATCTCCGATTTGTCAAGACTGCGAATCGACTCTGGAAGAGAAATCAATCAATTTACTTCTGCCTTGGCCTCCCCAATAAAAATATCTGATAACTGCCAAGCTCAGAATTCGCAGAATATTTTTTTGAAGTTGCAATGATCAAATTATTGCAACTGTTAATATAAAATGGTATCAAGGTGCGTTTAATAAATGAAAAGGCAGCTCGACATGAACGACAGTATAAACAAACACCAGGTAGAACTACAGAAAACTAAAATCTAGCAAGAATAAGCAATAAAAGTTTGAAATCAATGTAAACTAAAAATACTCTGATGATCATAATGGAAGGTCGAAACCCGTCAGTGCGTGCGACTGCCGGTAATTTTGCTATGTTGTTCGACGACTGGTTAAATACAATGGGATTGGTGTTTACGTCAAGCTCGAGCACTTGATTTTAGAAATCGTTACCACCACTCGCGCAATCATTGAATGTGTAAATGGATGACTTGTTTTGTTGAGGGAAGCAACACTTTCATAATTTGATGTCGGTCTAACCTGCTCTTTTTCATTAATGACGATACGTAGCCTCATATAGCATGCAAAGTGTAGACGCATTAAATGTGCAGGATAACTTAGTTTCCATTTTCTTCTTTGTTATAAGCAACACGGCTTCCAAATTAAATGGTCTCTCTAGACTCATTGTCTTCTTTTCTGTTTATGCACTTTTTAGTACCTTTTAAGCTCTTTTTTTAAATGTTTTTATTCATTTTATCGGTTTAGCTAAGTTTCTAAATGAAAATTCACTTCGTTCTATTAGTCAGCTTTTGACTATGGTAAAAAAAGTTTGCCAATTCTTAAAAATGTAATTCAACGGTAAAGTGAATAGCTCCCAAGCGCATTTCATAAAGCCCTTGAAATTTATCATAGATTGCTAGTGGTTTGAGATTGTTGTAGGAGATTACAGTAAAAATTAACTGTCAAAAATCCGATCTGTTCTCTAAACATTATCTATCACAAGTCATAGAAGATTAAACTAGCAGTTCAGAATGCTGAGACCATGGTTATTTACAGATAGATTTGGTTCACTAGTATATTATAAGATGGAACCAAATACCGTGCAATTATTCTTCCGGTGGATGAATCCGAGTGGCAGTAACCAGGAAATCTCATCTGATAAAGTAAATATTGAATGGTTTAAAATAAATTGGAAGATTTTATGGAAGATAAGTGAAGCATTTGATTATTTTTGTTTCTGTAATATGAATACAAATGATTTAGTTTCTTCCTTGTCCACAGTATAACGTATTCTATTTCGTACTTGTACTTTTGCGGATAATATACCGCAAGAGATTGGTAGACGATTATATGCATTAAAAATTAAGCGCGATAATATTATGGAATGTAGTTTAATTAGAAGTGTTAAAAACGAGGCTAAATATGATCGACAACGAAGTTAATTCTTTACTACTGGTAATTCGTGAAACATCTGAAAAACGTATACTGGCTAAGCTTAAGCGCAACCCTAAGTTATGATACAAACATCTGAATGATTACAGCAAGTACTAGAAGAATGTAAAACTGTCAATACCGCTAGATAAAACGTATAGTGAAATTATCTGTGAGTTGAAGGAGGTTTTTGGTAATTTAATTTGTAATGCTCCGAATGAAAGACAGATGATTGTACCACTTGACTTTGCTCGCAAACACAAATCACAACTCGTTATTGATTTTGACATATCATTCAAGCTAGTGTTAAAAATAAAATCTTACAAGCAAAATGATCATCTCAGAATATCGATTGATAATCGACTTGAATTGTATTTAGTCTTTGTGAATACGCTCTGCTTATTTAATACAAAATATTGAATGACGGTACAATATAGTGTATTATTTAAGCAATAACGGTCAAACCGATGACTAAAGTTGGTGGGCCAAACAATGCCAATGATTATAGGCTAATCGCAACTACCCCTTCCATTTTAAACAAAAATTAAACTATTTAAACTAAATTTCCTGAACAATAATAAATCGGTTGGATTTGACTGACACCAAGATGGATTTGCGGAAAAACGATCCACTATCACGACTATTCTATCCATGTGTAAGTACGCTATAACAATACTTAAGAATAATATGGATTCGTAAAATGTCTTTATTGATGTCTTAGAAGCCTTTGACTCCATATCTTCTGATTCCATTTTAAAGGCGATTAGCTCATTGACTATTTTTATATAACTTGGATAATATTTATTCAATCAAATTATAAACTACCACGAACCATTTACAAAGTTTATTAAAATAACACACCACTACCATAATAAAAGTAAACTGCGTACTAGGTTAATTTCTGAGAAGTTTTTCTTTCTTAAATATCATGAATATCTATTCGTGTGTAGCTCAACTCAGTCGTATTTTTTGTGCTCTGATGTAAAGTCGATGTTTTGTAAACTTTATTTAAAAATAGCAGAAGTGATTACGAATAAAATCTGCTTCTAAGAACAGGGTAGTGTTATCAACGTAACGTCGATATTTTTTGCCCTTTATAATGTATTCTTTGAGAAGTGATATCACAATATGACCTAGTAAAAGTTCTGCTAACACTGCAGATTTTAGGTTTCACCTTACCACAAAAAATGCTTTGTTTATGAAAGCTTCCATTTAAACTAAAATGTACGTTTGAGTGCATTACACAATTAGTTTGTGTAGAGCTTGATCTGCTAACGTCGATGGTTATATGTTTCCGTTTACCTCTCTTACATTAGTGTTACTATATAGCAGTTAGATACTGTTTCTGGCGGAAAACTAATGTAAATGCAATTGTGTATTAGATCTTGCGAAATTAGTAACACACTAGTTCAAATATGACCAGAAGGATAAACCTCAGGCAGCATGAACGGAAGGTGCACAACACACAATACACAATTGAATATATATTAGTTCTCCGTCAGAAACAGTATCTAACTGTTATATAAGTACTTGAACGAGGTCCTGATTTCCGTAAAATGTGAGAACTGATATCGATCAAGGCAGTGTATGGATTTACTGGAGAAACAGGTGTTCAGAAATAGTTTTAATTCTCAATTTTGTTGAAATTTAGCATAAATTGAAATCCAGTGTGTTGGTACAATGTACCGACTCCGCAACCATATTATTGGTAACATGTACATTTTCGATATCATAGTGTTGGTATCAGGTATTGACACAATAGCCATAGTGTTGGTACCCTTTACAAATTATATATATATATATATATATATATATATATATATATATATATATATATATTTAACAAGGAAGAAAACATACTAATAACAAAGTTGATAATAGCTAATGTATTTCGAGACTACTATACTTCATTTTACTATTTTTCATTTATATACATCATGGGTTTTAATTTGATTATTTGGGTGATAAATAATCTGACTCGGTTTTACTTCTATTTATTGTTTCGGCTGATTAATAAGTGTGTATGCGTATGTGCCTGTGCATGCCTCATTGCATGTAAATGTCTTTATTGTTGTATTGCAAAGTAATGTCTGCGCTCTCGTCATTCTTGTATTGATAGATTGAGGGTTAATCAACTGAACATTTATATAATTAGACGAACATTGGTTGCGCAGACGGTGATAATAATTATTATATTCAAGGTTGCGAGCTTGATATAAACACCTGACTCATTAAGTACATGCAATTGCCAGTATAAAATAAAAACTGTGTAGTGTAGAAAAGACAATTCGTTCAGTATATAATTAAACGAACATTGGTTGCGCGGGTGGTGATAACAATTATTATAATCAAGGTTGGGGTCTTGATATAAACACCTGACCCATTAATTACTTACATATGTCAGTATAAACTAAGAATTGTATAGTGTAGAAAAGGCAATTCATCCAGTAGACCGGTTTCGTCCTTATTGGGAACTCATCAAGTACTGGCCAGAATTTGCCGCGGACAGGATACGAACCTGGGCACGTCTGCTTCGGAATCTGGTGCTCTAACCACTGAGCTATCCTGCCGCACACTACACATCACACAATTTTCAGTTATATACTAACTAATGTAACTTTGTTAGTCAATTTTTCTTTTAGGTGGAGCTCATATGGCATCCATTTAGACCCAAAGTTCCAACTAACCATGCCCAATCTGTCATTACTGAACAGACACCACATTACATGGGGAAAATGGTATTGAAATGAACATTTATATAATTAAACGAACATTGGTTGCGCGGGTGGTGATAACAATTATTATAATCAAGGTTGCGGTCTTGATAAATACATCTGACCCATTAATTACTTACATATGTCAGTATAAACTAAGAATTGTATAGTGTAGAAAAGGCAATTCATCCAGTAGACCGGTTTCGTCCTTATTGGGAACTCATCAAGTACTGGCCAGAATTTGCCGCGGACAGGATACGAACCTGGCACGTCTGCTTCGGAATCTGGTGCTCTAACCACTGAGCTATCCTGCCGCACACTACATCACACACAATTTTCAGTTATATACCAACTAATGTAACTTGGTTAGTCGATTTCTCCTTTAGGTGGAGCTCATATGGCATCCATTTAGACCCAAAGTTCCAACTAACCATGCCCAATCTGTCATTACTGAACAGACACTACATTACATGGGGAAATGGTATTGAAATGAACATTTATATAATTAAACGAACATTGGTTGCGCGGGTGATGATAACACTTTTTATAATCAAGTTTGTGGTCTTGATATAAACACCTGACCTATTAATTACTTACATATGTCAGTATAAACTAAGAATTGTATAGTGTAGAAAAGGCAATTCATCCAGTAGACCGGTTTCGTCCTTATTGGGACCTCATCAAGTACTGGCCAGAATTTGCCGCGGACAGGATACGAACCTGGGCACGTCTGCTTCGGAATCTGGTGCTCTAACCACTGAGCTATACTGCCGCACACTACACTACACACAATTTTCAGTTATATACTAACTAATGTAACTTGGTTAGTCAATTTTCCTTTAGGTGGAGCTCATATGGCATCCATTTAGAACTAAAGTTCCAACTAACCATTCCCAATCTGTCATTACTGAACAGACACCACATTACATGGGGAAGTGGTATTGAAATGAACATTTATATAATTAAACGAACATTGGCTGCGCGGGTGGTGATAACAATTATTATAATCAAGGTTGCGGTCTTGATATAAACACCTGACCCATTAATTACTTGCATATGTCAGTATAAACTAAGAATTGTATAGTGTAGAAAAGGCAATTCATCCAGTAGACCGGTTTCGTCCTTATCACCACCCGTGCAACCAATGTTCGTTTAATTATATAAATGTTCATTTCAATACCATTTCCCCATGTGATGTGGTGTCTGTTCAGTAATGACAGATTGGGCATGGTTAGTTGGAACTTTGGGTCAAAATGGATGCCATATGAGCTCCACCTAAAGGAAAAATTGACTAACCAAGTTACATTAGTTAGTATATAACTGAAAATTCAGTGTAGTGTAGTGTGCGGCAGGATAGCTCAGTGGTTAGAGCACCAGATTCCGAAGCAGACGTGCCCAGGTTCGTATCCTGTCCGCGGCAAATTCTGGCCAGTACTGGATGAGTTCCCAATAAGGACGAAACCGGTCTACTGGATGAATTGCCTTTTCTACACTATACAATTCTTAGTTTATACTGACATATGTAAGTAATTAATGGGTCAGGTGATTATGTCAAGACCGCAACCTTGATTATAATAATTGTTATCACCACCCGCGCAACCAATGTCCGTTTAATTATATAAATGTTCATTTCAATACCATTTCCCCATGTAATGTGGTGTCTGTTCAGTAATGACAGATTGGGCATGGTTAGTTGGAACCTTGGGTCTAAATGGATGTCATATGAGCTCCACCTAAAGGAAAAATTGACTAACCAAGTTACATTAGTTAGTATATAACTGAAAATTGTGTGTGGTGTAGTGTGCGGCAGGTTAGCTCAGTGGTTAGAGCACCAGATTCCGAAGCAGACGTGCCCAGGTTCGTATCCTGTCCGCGGCAAATTCTGGCCAGTACTTGATGAGTTCCTAATAAGGACGAAACCGGTCTACTGGATGAATTGCCTTTTCTACACTATACAATTCTTAGTTTATACTGATACATGTAAGTAATTAATGGGTCAGGTGTTTATATAAAGACCGCAACCTTGATTATAATAATTGTTATCACCACCCGCGCAACCAATGTTCATTTAATTATATAAAATGTTCATTTCAATACCACTTTCCCATGTAATGTGGTGTCTGTTCAGTAATGACAGATTGGGCATGGTTAGTTGGAACTTTGGGTCTAAATGGATGCCATATGAGCTCCACCTAAAGGGAAAAATTGACTAACCAAGTTACATTAGTTAGTATATAACTGAAAATTGTGTGTAGTGTAGTGTGCGGCAGGATAGCTCATTGGTTAGAGCAACTGATTCCGAAGCAGACGTGCCCAGGTTCGTATCCTGTCTGCGGCAAATTCTGGCCAGTACTTGATGAGTTCCCAATAAGGACGAAACCGGTCTACTGGATGAATTGCCTTTTCTACACTGTACAATTCTTAGTTTATCCTGACATATGTAAGTAATTAATGGGTCAGGTGTTTATATCAAGACCGAAACCTTGATTATAATAATTGTTATCACCGCCCGCGCAACCAATGTTCGTTTAATTATATAAATGTTCATTTCAATACCATTTCCCCATGTAATGTGGTGTCTGTTCAGTAATGACAGATTAGGTATGGTTAGTTGGAACTTTGGGTCTAAATGGATGCCATATGAGCTCCACCTAAAGGGAAAATTGACTAACCAAGTTACATTAGTTAGTATATAACTGAAAATTGTGTGTAGTGTAGTGTGCGGCAGGATAGCTCAGTTGTTAGAGCACCAGATTCCGGAGCAGACGTGCCCAGGTTCGTATCCTGTCCGCGGCAAATTCTGGCCAGTACTTGATGAGTTCCCAATAAGGACGAAACCGGTCCACTGGATGAATTGCCTTTTCTACACTATACAATTCTTAGTTTATACTGACATATGTAAGTAATTAATGGGTCAGGTGTTTATATCAAGACCGCAACCTTGATTATAATAATTGTTATCACCACCTGCGCAACCAATGTTCGTTTAATTATATAAATGTTCATTTCAATACCACTTCCCCATGTAATGTGGTTTCTGTTCAGTAATGACAGATTTGGCATGGTTAGTTGGAACTTTGGGTCTAAATGGATGCCATATGAGCTCCACCTAAAGGAAAAATTGACTAACTAAGTTACATTAGTTAGTATATAACTGAAAATTGTGTGTAGTGTAGTGTGCGGCAGGATAGCTCAGTTGTTAGAGCACCAGATTCCGAAGCAGACGTGCCCAGGTTCGTATCCTGTCCGCGGCAAATTCTGGCCAGTACTTGATGAGTTCCCAACAAGGACGAAACCGGTCTACTGGATGAATTGCCTTTTCTACACTATACAATTCTTAGTTTATACTGACATATGTAAGTAATTAATGGGTCAGGTGTTTATATCAAGACCGCAACCTTGATTATAATAATTCTTTCAGTAGACCGCTTTCATCCGTATTGCGGACTCACACTTAAATTCGAGGACTGTCCGCGGCAAATTCTAGCCAATACGTGATTAGTCTCCAATAAGGTCGAAACCGGTCTACTGGGTGAATTGCCTTTTCTACACCACAAAATTCTTAGTTTATACTGACAAATGTATGTGCTTAATCGGGCAGGCGGTCATGTCAAGATTGTAATCTTGATTATAGTAATAGTTAACGAACTGCCCACATTGTTGGCTGTTACGTGTAGGAATATTTCCCCCGATTGTCCTCTTTCTTTATGCCTTGTTCCGCACTTTTGTTCTGTTTGTGATTTTTCTTCCTAATAAGATATATATTCATATATATATATATATATATATATATATATATATATATATATATATATATATATATATAGGCAGAATTTGACTGCATGCTTGTTTCGTATAAACTTAACATTGCATAAGATAGAAAGTACAACTCATACACTATGCTGGAATCGAAATTAGTGTGCACGCTTCGTTATATTTTGCCTTTAACAAAAGCATGTAATTCTTTTATTAAAAAAATATATAAATAATTTATATGTGGCTAGATAGAGCAATTTAGTTAGGATATTCTGAACATCATTTTCAGTAGTTAAAGACCGTATTTATTATGAATAGTAACAATAGATTTCTGAATGTAAAAATTTTCAAAATACTGCTCTTATTGGCCATTGGGAAATTTGTTATTTCTCTGTAAATTAATTATATAGTTTTTAAGCTTCCATTATAGAAAAGGGAAAATTTCGTTAAATCGTTAAACAATTAACGCAGAACGAAGATATAAAGCACGTCTGTAAAATAGTCACACAGTTATTTAAATAGAAGCTGGTAAGCTAGCATATATTTGATAGCTTTAAATTGTTTTTGATTCTCTCCAATTGAAGTGTCCCTGAGGACCATTCCCTACATTGTGCGTTATTTTTACGTCCCAATTATTGTTTTTTTTGCAGACTGTCTGGCTTTACAAACACAAGTTCAGACAAATAAAAATAAAAGATAAACGTTAACCGCGTTATGAGCCCCACGTGTGAATTCAGGTAGCTTTACGGATATGGCTGCCCAATTTGTTTTTCTCGAAAGTAACCAAGTTGTATGGAGGTCAACAGTCCCATCGTTCTAGCACTGAACACTGACTGGTGCGTTGTCTACGAAATGGCAAATCAATCAATATCGCGAGCAACATTTAGACAAACAGTTCTTTCGTTCTTATTGGGAACTCATCATGTACGGGCCAGAAATTGCCGCGGAAAGGGCTCGAACCTGGGCACGTCTGCTTCGGAATCTGATGCTCTAACCACTGAGCCATCCTGCCGCTCAGTGGTTAGAGCACCAGATTCCGAAGCAGACGTACCCAGATTAGAGCCCTGTCCGCGGCAATTTCTGGCCAGTGCATGATGAGTTCCCAATAAGGACGAAACCGGTTTACTGGATGAATCGCCTTCTCTACACTATACAATTCTTAGTTTATACTGACATACGTAAGTAATTAATGGATCAGGTGCTGATATCAAGACAGAAACCTTAATTATAATAATTGCTATCACCGCCCGCGCAACCAATGGTCGTTTAATTATATAAGCAGTTCATTCATCCACATGAGGCCACATTAAAGTAATGCCTGAATTGCAGCAACAAGTCTAAATACCACGTCGCCTTGAATAATTTAAGCCATTTCTGGTGTGTGAAACTATTTATAATGCATATTGGCCAGGGTAGCTTTCAACAATGTAAAAATTTGCGCATCGTACGAGTATCCATCCATCCAGCTAGTCCGATCACGTCATACCTATTACCACAGCTTTGGGTAGAGCACTATTTATTATCCAGTGCCAAAAACGTAGCAGCCGAAAGAAGGCCAGATTGCGTAGTAGTGAGGCTGCAAATGACAGACCAAATCGTGTTAGGTGGCAAAGAATGTGCTTGTCTTCTTAGATGGACTTTATGTTATCTTCACTCATAGTCACTTCGAATTTCTATGATATATCATCGAATTCAACTCAGTACCCTTCTTGTTTTAGGTTTATATTGATTTTTGTTCACAGTAGCATAGTCTAGTAGGGTTTGGGAACGTGTTAAAGGACGAATATTTAAAAACCACATAGAAGATTTATTTTCAATGTTTATCTATCCATAAGTTTACTACTAATAGAAGAAATCGCATGTTCCCATTGAATATATTGATTTTAAGTCAAATGGTTGAGTTTTTTTATATATGTAGTTTTGAGAATCAGGTGTTGCGCAACCCGTTATTAATTATTTCAAATAGGAACAGAATGATAAACAAAATACAGAATGAAAAAAGCTCTAATCTCATGTACATATGTGTTTTGGTCAAGGAATTCGGAGCAATTGGACGGTAGTTTCTCTTATACGAATGCGTATTTAAGCAGTAATGAAATTATTTTCATATAGAGTTTTCGACAATGCGACTTCCAAACCAGCCGACAATTTATATTATATACCAAGCCTGTAAAGCCTACCGACAATATATTTACCGATTATTTAAATCAAGCTTGTGAGATTGAATTAAATACCAATAAAATTGTATTTAGCCAGTCGTTGAACAACATAGCAATACTAACGTCAGTAACACGTATTGACACGTTTCGACATATAATGATCATCATCAGAGTACTGACTAGCAAGGATTAAACAGCTCTCACTTGTATATATATATATATATATATATATATATATATATATATATATATATATATATATATATATTGTGAGTCAGCACTGGTCAATTATACATTTTAGGTTCGTTTTATCATGATGATACATGTATACATCAGTCAGGAGTGGTGCAATGCAGCTTCCCATAGCTACACCATTGATCTGGCGGTAGTATATCCCTTCAAATGTAAATTGCACGTTTTTTGTACATGCTAATGAGATCTTTAATGTCATTTGGAAATCATAAAACTCATTTTTAATAGGGTCAGACATAATCGCCGTTGTCTTATCCAGTGGTATCTTTGCAAATAAGGATGAGACGTCAAGTGAATAAAATGGTTTTACTTGACGTCTCATACTTATTTACAAACATACCACTGGATAAGACAACGGAGATCTTGTGTGACCTTATTAAAATGAGCTTTACGATTTCCCTATAGACACCAATGACACCAAAGACCTCATATTAGCATGTACAAAAAACGGACAATTTACATTTGAAGGGATATACTTCCGCCAGATCAATGATGTAGCAATAGGAATCTGTATTGCACCCCTTCATGGCAGATGTATACATGAATCATTTTGAAAATGCGAGCTAATATATATATATATATATATATATATATATATATATATATATATATTATGTATAGGTATGTACTAATTAAACAATCAATACTTGCGCGAATGGTGGTAAATTTTTAAAATCAACTATGCGAACTTGAAGTAAACATCAGTCCCATTATATTCAACCAGTCGCGAAAAACATAGCAAAACTACCGTCAGACAAAATCTTTGACTGTTTAATATGGTTACCGAGTCCGTACATGGTATCAACAAAATGGATTTTAAGAAATGCTAAATCTAAGTAATATTAAAAATTTTAGATAATTCTGAGCACCTTTTATTCCATAAAATGCATACATTCAGGTTTTGTTCCTGTGCTAGTCAGAAAACAGAAAAGGTAATTTTATAGCAATTAGTTTCGCAATTATTTCATTCTTTTAATTTATCAAATGGTGATGCGATCTCCCACATAGCGGAGAAATGTCGCAACCAGCAGGGGCATTGTTTATTTTCGCGTAATTTACACAGACATACTTTAGGCTTTGATGAAGTTCATCGTACGAAGAACTCGCATAAGTTTTGTTGTGCTGAACAAAATTCTCATTTGTATTGTCTGAAACTGCGCTTTAGTCGCTCGAATAACTTTTTTTTGTAAAATATCAGCTGGATGATCACCTCCAAAGAGAACACTTGGCGCTCAACTGTAAGGTATTTTGTTTTCCTCCAAACAGGTCTTGATTTTATTTTGGTGTCTCTAATTATATTCGATAAACCAGTCGGAATACTCATTATTTCTCATCGTTTCGCGGAGCAGGTTTAGCTCTAATTCAATGTTCTTCGGCAAACAAATCTTGCGTATTCGTGTGCCCAGATTCGTTATGAGGTTCCTTTACTACGCCCTTGAATATACTGCCCATTCCAGCTTGATTTCTTTTGAACCGACCTTGAGTTTATATATATATATATATATATATATATATATATATATATATATGCGTGTGTGTGTGTTTTATTAAGGATAGTAAACACATTTAATAAAAGAGTGGATACCATCCTGTTTATTTTGAGAATACTCAGCAAAACAATACAATTATTTAAATCAAGTTTTCGATCTTAATATAAACACCAGTTCCATTATATAAAAATTTTGTTAATATAAACTAAGCATTGTATTTTGTAGAAAAGTCGATTCATCCAGTAGATCTGTTTCTTCCTTATTGAGAACGCTCCACGTGCCCAGGTTCGAGCTCAGTCCAGGGAAGATTCTTGACAGTTGATGAAGAGTTCCCAATAAAAAAGAAACCGGTCCATTGGAATAATTTTCTCCTCTACATTATACAATGCTTCATTTATTATAACAAATGGAAGTATATAATGAGACTGATATTTACATCAAGGTCGCAACTTTTATCAAAACAAATATTGTATTGCTGAGAGTTCTCGAAGTAAACCGGCTAATGTCCACTCTGTTATTAAATGTATTTACTCATCCTAATAAAAAAGTAACAAACGTAGATTCTATTCCTTCGTGTGCTTTACTTCAAAAAAGCGTAAATTTTTTTCGGCGAAATTACTGACAAAAACATTGCGTATGGTAGCCAGGAATGTGCTCCGCTGATTGAGAGGTAGCAACACCAGTCGCTTATCTTCTTGTGTTTCCTGCAGTCACTGCACGATAGTTCGGCAAATGTAGACAGCGAACGGCACAGTCACCTATCAAGTGTTTGAAAACTACATCTCAGTTGTACTAGCAAGGCTTTTGGTAGCAAGACTAATACGAATAACTGGGGCCTGTCCATCTTCAGGCTGTAAATTTGTAGGATTGGAGGCTGATTTAGGACATTCGGAAAGTAATATTAGAACGGAGAGCAATATTTTTACCAAATAGATGATTTACCTCCAATTGACATATTCGCAAAAATCCGGGTGATTTTGAGGAAAATTCAAAGGAGAATGAATATCTTCCGTCAAGTTAATATATCTCGTTTTCAATTACACAAGCTGCTGTAAATTTGGATTTTGTGCCGTTTTGCGCCTTTCAAGGCATTTAGCTATTATTAGAAACAGTTGGTCAACATACCTGTACGCACTACACAACTATTTTGATATTTCTACCCATAAAGCATAAAATGTATTGGGCATTTGACCTTTCGAATTTGACTCCCTAGTGCTTCAGGTAATTTCGTTGAGAAAGATAGACGAATTTTTTCTTCAAATTTTGTGTTTCAACCTTGTCAAGATAAAGAATGCAATTAAACTATTGATTTTTAGCAAATTTGGTAACATTTTGTGTCGATTCCAAAAATTGACACAGTTGCTTAAAATCAATGTCTGACCAAACACGGTCTTCTTCCTCCTAAATACCGCGCTCTCCGCCCCTGTTATTAAGAGGAGGTCATTTCCATTTCCAGATTTATGCTTGTTTTTACATAGAAAAATTTTAATCATCTCGATCTTTTCATCACTGAAGTACAAATTGATGCTAGGTCTGGTGCATAACTTTTAAGAAGCCACCATTATGTGCTCTTTTCGTACAGAATTGTGTCCAATTTTGGTTTTTTATGCGAATTTTGTTAACTATTTGTATGGTTTTACTATCATTTTGCAAATAAAACTTTTAAGTAATGCCAAAACATATTTAAGGTCATGTCCGCCAGAAAATGCGTTTTTTATTAAAGAACTCACACAAGATAACATTGTTGACAGCATTTGCTTATTTTAACTTACAGAGCCCCATTGTAGCGTTCTGGAGAGATCGTTCCCGGTGCCCAACGGCAGAATGGCAACCGGAGGCTTTGGGTTAATATTTAAAGCGTCAATTTCCGACAGGATCCAACCAACAGTACCGTCACCACCGCACGCTAGTATTCGAATACCGGGCACCTTGCCAAAAAGCTCCAAACTATGTATTCAGAGAAAAGCAGAAAAAATATGCAAATTTGTTAAAGTACAAATGTTAAACCATTGTAGTGGAAGAAAACTAAATAAATAAAACACTCTTTATGAACGCAGCAAATTATACAAAGTTCTGATTTTATTTAGGCATATTGAGCGTCTATCGATCACTTATGAGTTAATAAATGAAAATAGCCTAACAAACAATATGTAGAAAGCTCCAGTGATTTGTAAAATTCCTAGATTCCAGTTCTTTTTATAGTGACCAAAATAATTAAAATTTTGGATATTTTGTCGATCTATGATTGAAAAAAAATTTTAAAATTTAACGAAATATTAACTAGACTTTTTTTAGAATTCCATGGTTCAAAAAGTTTTTGAAAAATTGTTAAAGTCGTGTAGCCGTTTTTAATTCAACTGAGCCGGATAAAGTGCGCCTTAAAAAACACTTCTTTTTAAAATATGTATTAGCCTTCTTCAGGACTAAAAGCAATATTCACACACAATAAATTAGTGGATAAGTTTGTTTTAGCAACGAATATATATATATATATATATATATATATATATATATATATATATATATATATATATATATATATATATATAGTATATATATTCGTTGCTAAAACAAACATTTGTCAGTATAAACTAGGTATTGTATAGTGTATAAAAAGCAATTCATCCAATCCAAATGAATTCCATATGAGCTCCACCTATAAGAAAAAAGACTAACCAAGTTAAATTAGTTAGTACATAACTGAAAATTGTGTTTCAGAAGCTGACACGCTAAGGTTCGAGCCCTGTCCGCGGAAAATTCTGGCCAGTATGTGATGAGTTCCCAATAAGGACGAAACCGGTCTACTGGATGAATTGCATTTTCTACACTATAAAATTCTTATTCTTTTATACTGACAAATGCTTAACTTAATGGGTCAGGTGTTCATATCTATATCGCAACCTTGATTAGAGTATTTGTTATCAACGCCCGCACAACCAATGTTTGTTTAACAATTCAGAATGATGTACTAGGATAAACCAATGTGTGGCAGAATGAATTTATTCTTTCATTGTTAATTTTAGGATTATTTGAATTGCTGTCCTTCAAAATTTAATTCTCTTTTTCTTATCTTTTTTCCTATTAGAATAGGTCCCTTATTGACTGTAAAACATTTAAATTAAATTGTACGTTAATTATCAAAATTCATTAAAATAATACTAATATCTTCCCCTCATTTGGTAAGTTTTTTGCTTGAAACTCACTTGTGTTAACTTCCTATTTTAATTAAGCTTATAATTTTTAACAACTTTTGATGACCTATCCTGCAATTGTTTTACTACTTATGCTTCCATCTTAATTTGTCCCTTCTCTAACAAATTCTATCACCCGTAAGTACGTTACTTCACATGGTAATAATAAAACAATAATTATGACGCGTGCAAAGGGGAATTCTGATCGTTACTTAGGTTTCCGTCAGGATATAATGATGATCACCATAGAAGGTCGTAACGCGTCAGTACAGGCTGCTACTGGTAGTATTCCATTGTTGAATTTTTATGCCGAATTAGATTGATGCTTATCTCAAGCTCGAAAACTTTATTTAAATAAATTTTATAATCCCGTGCACAATCAGTGATTGTGCTGAACAACAAATTGTAAACTTGTTGTAGTGTTTTTTCGTGGTGGGAGATTATTGCTTGCAGTAATGAATAGGTGTTTCGCAGATTTGAATAAAAATATTAAAATCGAATTCACGAATATACATAAAAGTCGATTTTCGGCACAATCAACGGTATAGAAATTCCACGACTTCAATCAAACTATCGCTTAATGCAGCGTAAATAACACTTTAAATAATGCAAAAATTACAGTATGCCAAATTGCAGTAACTTTACTCAAAATTGAAATCTGTTTAGCTGAGAGAATTCTGTTTGCCATTATAGCAATAAAGAACACGATTCAAAAATATGATTAGGTACATTCAACAAATGCTTTGGAAATAAATCGAACACTTTAGTCTACAGAAAACGAATTCCTTGACCGAAAAAGTTTAAATTGCTTAACTAACTTGTGATTTTTTAAATTTATACTTCGATAATCCTATGCATCGCATAATAAGTTTTTAGATATAAGGTGAAAACTGTTTTCCAACAACAATAATTAAAAGATATGTAATCCTAGTTGTATGGGGCAAATGCACATATATACAGTTAAAAATAACAGGTAAGGTGTGCAAAATAACTAATTGTTTCACAAAACTCCTGGAGGGCAATTCTCGGAGTTATCACATTTTAACCTAAGTGGTCATTAAGCGCGAAGCATGCGTGTCAATCAGAGTACATCTTTTGTTCTTGACGACTCTAATATAATTTTCAGGTCCTATATGACCCAAGTAACGGATGGATACACTATATATATATATATATATATATATATATATTTATATATATATATATATATATATATACCTATTTTTATTTTTACTGCGGCTGACTCCTTTTAGAGGATAAGCCGGCTCCATGGAGTTTCTTGGGAATTTGGTACAAGTGGTGTCCCCTCACCACTCGATATATATACATGAAGTTATTTCTAATTTTTCTTCACATGATTCAAGTTTAAACACAAAAGTCAGACAAATTATTGTCGCCTTAACAGCATAACTTTATTACAATTCTGCAAAAACGTTTTTGTACAATTGTATACTTATCAAAAATAATCAAAACGCACTAGGACTACGCTGAAATAACAGCAAAATATAAAACTACCATTCCCCTACTCAGAATGAAAATGAAGTATTTTCCGATACAAGAAACCTTCTTTCTTATTTTCTTCTCAATTTATCACAATGTGTATAACTATATAAAGTTTAAAATCAGATGACGACTAAACGTCTACAATTGCGCAATATAAAATTAATTCACCTCAAATGTATGCTCACAAATTATTGCCTTAAAGATAGTCCTCATATGAGTTAAAATAAAGGAGTTAGCAATTAATAAAGCGATGTGGATAAACATACTGCAAAGTGTATCAAGAACATGTTTGCACATCGTGCCTGTAATAGAAGCAATGCACGTATATGATTGAACGTCCTCCAATTTCCACACTCACCCCATTTTAAGTTCTTGTTTGCTTCGGTTTTATACACAAACTTGTCTGTCGAGAATGCTTAAATAGTGAAAATAACTTTGAAATCATTATCAAGACAAGAAAGTTTACAGTTTTTACAATTATTGAACCTTATTAAACAACCATTCATTACGCGGGTGGTGGCAACAAAGAAGTAATCACCAATCCCATTGTATTTAACCAGACGTTGAACAACATAGTAAAACTATCGTCACTCACACCTACTGACGCGTTTCGACCTTCCATGATTATCATTAGAGTACGACAGCAAACTGACAAGCAGGGATCAAACCGCAATGCATATGTATGGAAAGCAAAATTAGTTTTGCAGCTCTAAATTCTAGTAGTCTCGCATGCATTGAAATTGACTGGAAATGTCGGCTGCACAATTTCTATGCAGTCGCGAACATGAACTTTTGCATCTTCCACCGCATATACATAGTTAATGCGATTAAACAATCAATGATAGAAATCAATTTTGCGACATACGCATATCTGACTTTGATTTCCATATATGTTCAATGCAGTTTGATCCTCAATAGTCAGTTTGCCGTCGTACTCTGTTGATGATCATGGAAGGTCGAAACGCGTCAGTGCATTGCGACTGGCGGTAGTTTTGTTATGTTGTTCAACGACTGGTTAAATACAGTGGGATTGATGTTTACTTCAAGCTTGCAAACTTGATTTAAAGAATTGTTACCATCACCCGCGCAATCAATCATTGTTTAATTTTATTGTCTATATATGTGTATGCGTCGAAACCTACGAAAAGGTAATGTTCGTGACTGCATAGAAATAGTGCAGACTTCATTTCCAGTCAAGTTCAATGTATGCGAGACTGCTAGAGGTGAGAATCGCATATCTAACTTTGATTTCCATATATGTGCAATGCGGTTTGATCCTCAATAGTCAGTTTGCCGTCGTACTCTGTTGATGATCATGGAAGGTCGAAACGTGTCAGTGCGTTTCGACTGGCGGTACTTTTGTTATGATCTTCGACGTCTGGTTAAATACAGTGGGATTGGTGTTTACTTCAAGCTCGCACACTTGATTTAAAGAATTGTTACCACCACCCGCGCAATCATTTATTGTTAAAATACAGTCAGTCGCATGCAGTGACGCATTTTGACATTCTACAGCCATCATCAGATCACGACCGCAATCTAACAAATGGGAATAAATCCACAATTTATATATAAGCAGTGCAAATTTAGATTTGAGACCCTCATCCGAACCAGATTCGCGTACAATCTACATGGCTGGAAATAACATCTGCATAATTTCAATTTAGTCGTAAACGAAGCATTCTTCAGTTTTCGGAAAAAGGATATAAATTTTAAAAATAATAACTTATCGAATGCGTTGTTGGCAGAAGGAATTCTTCAGATAAAGTGTGAGGAGATTCGGATTGTTAATTATTTCTAGTCCTCTATTTATGCAGTTGAAATTTCATTTGCCTGACATCTGGTTACAACCTTCATATACAATACTTTTCGTCTCCATTAGGATTTTAAAATCAAAACAGAAATAATAGAACTATAATAGCTAATTCAAACGTTACTGACCTCGGAATACTGTCAAGAAAATAATGATTAAAAATAAGTTTGATTAATCTTATGAAGAATAAATAACTGCCACAAAACATTTTCTAACCTAGAAAATGGTTGTTTTAATATTCTAGCATAACGTAACAATAATGTTATTCTGGCGCCGATCGTATTTCTTTAATTAAGAACAATTATTCAGAACTTGTGACGTTATCACCAAATAAACGGGGAAAATGTTTGCGAAACTGGATTAATTGAAAATTACCTGATCTGCGTTTTGAATAACGCAGTTCATTTTTTTTCCAGTAGTTTTCTTTCTTTACCAAAATATTTCGGTTGCCTTTATTGGCAGCCTTCCTCAGTTGGTCCATCTTTACCAATCTTTATAAACCAACGTAATGAAGTAAGCGCGGTATTTCCTCACGCTATAATATTTACACATCAGACTGATCTTTCGCTAGATAGTCGCGTGTCACATATGTGTGTTTATGCATTTCCGTAACTGTTATGTTCATCTAACAAAGTGAGACTAGGGTGGCTGAATTAGAATTTATCATTTGCATGCGTTAGACTTTTTGTATTATACACTTCATGTACCATGACGTAACTGAAACTGCTCTCACATTTTCTGGTGGGGGAAGACCAATAATTCAGAAACACTCGTCATAAACTCATGCCATTATGAGTGATAAAATTATAAATCCGAATGACCAATGCACGTGTTAAATTTAAATTCAAACCACTCAGGTTGTACTCAGGATAGACATGTTAATAACAGTTATTGGCATAACATTAAATAGGTGCACGTCACGCATGTGCATTTGTATGTGTATACATAACTAAAAAGATTCAGTTAAATATAATTGATACACATGTACGTACATCTAAATGAAACTGCAGTCAATAGACATTAATTTACCTTTTGCACGCGTCAGACTAATTATTAATTCTAAACATTTGAAATGCTGTATTATTAGAATGATCTCAATAGGTAGGATGGATCGCTAAACACAAAAATAAGCGTTCAAAACACTAAGAGTTTTAACATCAAACGAGTAGTAAGAGGTGAAATTTAGGAAGACTATATTCTCAATCATTGATTAGCCACTAATTGAATAATAAGCCCACTAATAAGTCAATCTTAATCCGATGTTCTTAATATTTTACTGGAGCTAGCTTCAGTTTCCAATTCAAACAATCGTCTTTTCCTGTCATTAGCTAATGCGGTATTCAAAATTGAACCTAACGATTTTTCAACAGCTGTTTCATTCATAAAATTATCTCCAGATTTAATTTCGATAGATTCTCTAATCAATCTCGTCATCCCATTACGACTACATGTTGCTACATCATTTGGTAAAGAAGAATAATACTGGAAAAAGGTTAACTTCGTTAGTCAAAACGCAGATCAGGCACCACAAAGTTTGAACAAGATTGCGATCTTGGTAAAAGCATTCGATCCATTATGTACATACATTTGTCAGTATAAACCAAACATAATGTAGGGCAGAAAATGCAATTCATCCAGTAGACCGGTTTCGTCTTTATTAATAGCTCAACACGTACTGTGAAGAATTTGCCGCGAACAGCGCTCTAACATGAGCATGTCTGCTTTGGAATCTGTTTCTCTAACTTCTGCGCCACCCTGCCGCACACAACACACAATTTTCTGTGGTTAGAGCAACAGATTATGAAGCAGAAGTGCCCAGGTCAAAGTCCTGTCCGCAGCAAATTCTGGATAGTACATGATGAGTCCCCAATGAGGCCGAAAACGGTCTACTGGATGAACTGCCTTTTTAACACTATACAATTCTTAGTTTATACTGACACACTTATGCACATAATGGATCAGATGATTATATCACGATCGCAACCTTGATGAAAGTAACTGTTATCGCCGCCCGCCCAACTAACATTCATTTAAGTAACCAGAGACCATATTGTTGAAAAACAAATTGAATAAACGCTTTAATACGGGTATATTTGCATTTATTGCAATAAATTCGATCTATAAGATTTTTTTCTTTATTTATTTTATTTGTTTGTATTCTGAGATCAATCATGTTGATAAAAGTAAAATAGAACATGCCTCGCAACGTCCGAAAGCATGAGATGAGAATGAAATCCGAAGCAACATATTTATAAAGAGATATCCAACCATTAATAATACAAGAAGACTCATTCAAATACCGCATGAATTAAAACACATTCATAAAGTTATTTCAGTTAATAATTGAGAAGAAACATAGAGTCTACGAGACATGGAAGAATGCGATTGCTACTCTGAATGAGTAAGAGGAAAATAGGATCAACAATTAACGACAGTGCTACCTGAATCAATAAAAAAGAGAAAATAAGTCTTACCCAAGCCGAGGCCCTCCGTTGTTGAGGTCAAAAACTTGACGTGGATTTAAATGCCATTGAAATTTTCGCATGAGTTTTGAACCCTGATTGCCTCCAGACTTCGGATTGATAAACACAAGTATCGGTTTTATAGCACCTGACGCGTTTGGCGTCGGCTTCACAATAAATGGCGTCGACGGTGCTAAACGGTAGTTTAGCCCCCCACCCATGCTGCCACCGATTGACGAAAGTTTCGCTGTTCAAAATTAAAAGCCGAATGAACATCAGGCACACATAACGAAAGCAAATTGGCATCAAATGTACAATTACTTACACCTAAACATGCATTTTGTGCCAATTAACAATTAAACATCTTAATAACTAATTGTCAACATTTAAGTTGATATCAAAAGTGGTAGTTGTCCAATGCAATAGCAACGTCAACAACCTTACTTACTTAACTAGTAAATTAAATTATTTATCGTTTAACGTGATTGTAATTAGATTTGAGTCTATATATGCAATAAAAATGGTTAGTGACTAGAGGAAACAAATTAACAATTTAATGAAACTTAGAATGCTGCGTGCGACGGGCCGTAGTTTTTCTTATGTTTTCAGACGATTGGTGTTTACTTCAAGCTCGCAAACCTGATTTAAAGAAATGTATATACTTAGTACTTATAACTGGACATAGAGAGGCCTTTTAATGATCTTCTTTTTCAAGGAAGGTTTTCTACTACTTTTAATAGACATCATTTTGTGACAAGAGGTATAACAACTCGCCAAAAACGTCTTCTTGACATTTACAGATGGAAAGTTCGTTTGAATGTCCGATCGCCTATTTCAAAATCCGTGTTTCTATTTTCAACTAAACTAAAAGAATTCGGGTTTAGATTCAAGGTTTTTTGTTCTAGACCTTTGGAGGAATTGAAAGGAGAGCGCAAATTCTGAAAAAGACGATCGAATGGTCACTCGAAATATCAGTGAATAAATTTCAAGAAAACTTTTTGTTCTAGTTGTTATACAAAATTTATCGCAAAAGAAAATGACTGTTAAAACTTATACAGAGAGTTAAATAATCAACGATTCCGCGAGTGGTGGTAACAATTCTTTAAATCAAATTTGTGAGCTTGAAAAAAGCACCAATCCCACTATATTTAACCATTTGTCAAACGGACACCAAATACTTTATTACACATATCAACTCCATAGAAATTCTCTTTGACAGGTGTTGTTGATTTGAATAGATAGATAGATAGATAGGTAAAAATTAGGGCGTTTTCGCAAGTGTGTTCTAATAAATAACGAGCAATCGTGGGCGGTTAGCAGAAATCATAAGCTAATTTTTCAATAAAATTTGTTTACGAGTAAAATCCCATAATTATTGCAAAGAAAGATTATTAACTTAATAAACTGAAAAAAACTCAATAATTAATAGCGTTAAAAAAATTATAATAGCAAAGTTTAAAAGGTCAGGCTAAATAAAACCTACTCATATCACATTTAATCAACAATCTGGTCAAATATTATTGCATCCCTCCACGCATTTGTCAAAACAAAATGGATTTTTTTTAAATAAAGTATATTATTAACAATAACAAATTAATTTAGTTTAGATTTGCGGGTCCTGTTTAGTCGAATAGTAAAATAAAATGTTTTAATGTAGCAATTTTCCACAGTACAAACAATCGGGGAAATTTAATTACTAAATCACTGGGAAATTGACAAATTGTTCTATTTTAGTTGAGATTACTAATTTCAATTGTAAAACCGATAAATAAATTTTCATATTGAACATAAATAACAGTGATAAAACACATGAGATAACTCAAAGATTTACTATGTATTTCCCTTTTATGTACAATTTAACACAACTAAAAGTAATTTTTATTTACATAGTTCACTTCAAAGTTGACCATACACATGATACCTCTATAAAAAATCACAATTTTAATATATTTTCATTTTGGCACACACTCATTATCTTTAATTTCCTGATGGACAAAAGTGATATCATTTAAGGATTCCGGACAACATCTGCAAGTTGATAAAAAGCAGTAATAATTTTGAAAGATATCTGCAGCAAGAAATACTATAGAGGAATGCTCCTGAATTGAAGGTACAATCCTCCATTATAAAAACCTGTAATACAAGAAGTTATAATAACTTTGATTTGTAACACCAAAACGAAAACCGCAGAAAACCAAATTTTATTTGAATTTAATAGTTATACAACATTCCTAGTAGGGAAGAAAAGAATACCTCTAGTTAGGAAATTTAGTGTACGAACTATTTTCAAATAAACATTTACATCAGGCAATTTGCTTCCCAATCAAAAAAAGGTTGCACATTTGAGTAAATCTGGTGTATATGTAGTTTCTTGTTTCTGACTGTATTCAGGTGCAAGTGGAAGAAGCAATGCGAATAAAGAGACCTAGCTTTGAACGTGTATAGTAATTTCTATTATGTACATATATATATATATATATATATATATATATATATATATATATATATATATATATATATAACTGAAGTCTAAGGCAAGATTTAAACTATATATTTGTTGTATGTTTAAAAGCCACATTGTACTAGGTAGCGAAGACAATTCTCCCAGTAGACTGGGTTCATCCTTATTAGGATCTTGCCAAGTACTGTCTAGAATTTTCCGCGGACGTGACATAAACCAGGGAACATATAATTTGCAGTCCGGAACTCTATCCACTATGCCATTCGTGCCGAGCATTACATACAATTTTGAGTCATACACATACTTACGTCCTTCGTTAGACTTTACTTCATATGGAGCATAATTTGAATTTTTTAAGACCTGAAGTTCCATCTAAACAAAACCGATTAATCATGATAAAACAGATACTATTCCAGTATGTATTAGGTGTTGCGAAAATACTAACAAATCAGTTCAATTATAACCAGAAGGATAAACTAAAGACAGCATGAACGGAAAGTTAAATCTCGTGCGCATTCCTTACTGACGAGTCATCAGTAGGAGCCGGTATTACACCCTTTACCCACTATATATTTGGGTGAGAAATGAGGGAAAATGGATGATTGTGCCGTCCTATTGTCCCACATTCCTCACCCAATTATATAGTGGGTAAAGGGCGTAACACCGGATCCTAATGATGAGTCGCCAGTAAGCACGAAACGAATGTGCACGAGATTATACTTTCCGTTCATGCTGTCTTTGGTTTGTCCTTCTGGTCACAACTGAACTGATTTGATACTAGGTTCGCAACACCTAATACATACTTGCATATATATTAGTTCTTCGCAACAAACAGTATTTAACTGTAATATATTGAATTGAATGATGTCATGCCTACCGCGAAATGTGATAACTGATATCGATGAAGGCCAGAGTGTATGGTTTAACTGGAGTAACAGGTGTTCGGAAATTGTTGTAATTCTCAATTTGGGTGAACTTTAGCATAAATTGATATCCATCAGGTTGGTATCATGTACCGACTCGGAAACCATAGTGTTAGTACCATGTACCTTTTCGTTACAATAATGTTGGTATCGGTTAATAACACAATAGCCATAGTGTTAGTATCCTTTACAGACTCGGTATATATATTATATAGTGTGAGTTAGCGTTGAAGTCGCATTGTCGTAGACTTTATATGATGTTAGCTTCACTATTGCAGGTTTACACATTCGTCTAGGAGATTGTACCGTCCTATTATTCCACATTATTCGACCAAATATATAGTGGTTAAAGGGCGTAATATCGACTCCTACTGATGAGACGCCAGTAAGCACGAAACGAATGTGCATGAGATTATACTTTCGGTTCATGCTGCCTTTGGTCTATCCTTCTGGTCACAGCTGAACTAATTTGTTACTAGGTTCGCAACACCTAATACATACTGGCATGTACTAGTTCTCCGTCATAAACAGCATCTAACCGTTAGATACTATGCCACTTAGCGGTAAAAATGGCGTATTGTATAGAGTTTCGTGTTCCGAGTCCAGCCCAGTCCGCGGTAACCTATAGACAGTGCTTGATGAGTTCCGAACAAGGAAAAACACCGGACTACTAGATGAATAGCATTTTTCAACTGCTAAAAGGCTCTTCTTATAATGACAGCATGTATATAATCAAAATCCTGGGAAAAGAATTTCAATTCAATATTTGTCATCCATGTGGCAAGGTGCTTATCGCATAACGATAGACCGGGGCCGGCTTGATAGTACTCCGTGTCTTAATAGATTTCAAATAGGTTCCATTTGAAGGGCTCGATAACGAAAAGCAAAGTTTTTCCTATGCTTAAAAATTGCATGTAATGTGCGCCAATGATGGCGCAGTTTATATATGCACAGACTCCGCAGCAAGTACGCCCTGGATCAGGCCTCCTTCATGGCATATTCTGGACAGTACTTGACAAGTTCCCAATAAAGACGAAACCAATCTATGGGTTGAATCGCTTTCAAGTTTTAATTCAAACTGGCAAAAAATACATATATTCTTTTGAAATGAGAGAACATTGGAACTTAAACGCCTGTTTTAAATCAAATGGTGAATACAGGTCTGCTATTGCGCAACACATCATCAAAACATCGCATTCAAAGTAATTAATAAATGCAAAAACAAAAGGGAGCTAGCCACATACGAAGCCTTATGGATGAAAAAATTGCAGCCGGATTTATACAAGCAGAAGAAGCACGTACAAGCATTGAGCTTGAACTGGATGTGACGCACGCAATTTCATTGGTTTCTCGTTCTTCACACTCTCTCTATGTTCACATATTTCTATCTTGTTTTTCTTTCCAATTTGTGTATAAAGATATGTTCACTTGTAGATAATTGAGAAGACAATGCGAAAGAAATATTTCTTATATCTAATAAAATTTCTTTTTGTTTTTGCACACAGTAAGGGTACAAATATATATATATATATATATATATATATATATATATATATATATATATATTTAAACATGCGCGAAAGAATGTTGTTTTGCAATGCTATTATCACATTGATCATATCCTACGATTGGCATGAATATTTAACAGATTTGCAATCACAGCCTGGCAATGCATTTAAAATTCCACATTTTTAAGTGCACGCCGTATCTGTTTCTTGGTAGATAAACTGTGACTGGCCCAATCACAATGGAGGATTCTCAAATTTGTTGAAATCTAGTCTTTCTCAAAAATCATTGCGTTTGTAAACGGTACAGGTTCGGTATTCCAAAGCCATTTTATTGATACCATACACTGGCTCGGTGTTACTAAATGTATTGTGATGGTACCTTTTACAGGCTGTCTATATACTATATATAATGATTTGGCTGTGAATTTGCATTATTATGTTATCTTAAGTGCTTGATTACACATTTGATTAAGAATTTGTACCGTCGAATTGACAAATCTTCCTTGACATATTAGTAATTAAGGTTATAGTGTGTCGTACCAGCTCCAACTGATGAGTCGCCAGTAAACACTAAACAAGTTTTTGTTCGGAATTGAACCTTTAGTTCATGCTCACTTTGGTATATCATTATAATCCTATTTTAACTAATTTGTAACTAGGTGTACAATACCTCATACACAATAACTCAGTGTCATTTTTATCTTGCTTTAGTTGGTGGTGCTAAGCTTGATAAATTATTGAAATAAAGGGCGCGGATTTTGAAAAAGTAAACCGGTGTGTCGATCGAAATATCCATCAATGAATAACAAAAAGTGTTAATGTAGAATGTGTGATAATTCTTTCATCTTGTTAATACATCAGACTACCAGCTCAACGCTCTATTTTCAAAGTGATACCAGTTAGAGAGAACGACTATACACGGTAAACAATTCAATTAAACGTTTATATCGTTCTCCTTTCATGTTTTAATGTGCATTAATATTTGGCAAAAAATTATCTATACATTTTTCTAAAATAAAAACAAACCGGATACCTAATTTTGAGAACAGCAAATCAGAAAATGCACTGCATTACTAAAAGCGATGCTTTTAATTGTTTTCCATCTAAAGTTTTCTACTTTAGTAACTAAGATAACTCGCAAGCATCGTTTTAAGTGAACAAAGTTAAACAGAGCACAAATTCATTCGTTAATTTAGAAAACTTACCGAAAAAATTCAGAGGAAATATAATCTTTCTCTATCACTGATGTATAGAATTTAAAATTTAATGCTTTTTTAGCCTTATCTTATGATAACAACAAGTAAACGTAAATATGGATAGTGAGAAAATTATATTCAACTAGTTCATAACACCATACATGGCAGTACAACAGTTTACACTAAAGATATCGACCTCAGATAATCAGATCTACTTCGCAAAGGTAAATCATAATATGTCCATCTTTATATATATATATATATATATATATATATATATATATATATATATATATATATATATATATATATATATATATCATACTGGCCGTGGGTTTGCTGCTGGATCTTTACATAGTTGTTACCCGCAGAAGACTTAACCAAGAGCTATCTAATGCATGCCATTTACTGCCTGATGTAAAGGCAAGATACTATCAACCATATATAGATACTGTATTGAGATTTTTTATCTATAAGCTATCCTACGTTTGGCTGACTTTTCCGATTCGAGTTCTCGAAGTAACCTTCAGAGCTCATTCCAAAATCACACAAATGGTGACCATTTGTCCAAATTTCTTTGCTATAGAATAAAGGACTCCACCTTTTTTCTAGATTATACATTAAAGAAAACATCACATTACAGACATTATTAGAGAATATAAATTATCAAAAAATGATAGACTAACAGATATGGATGTGGTATCGATATATAATAACATTCCAGTGCAGGTTATAGTAGAATGTGTCAAAATTAGTTTAACGGAATATCCATAAATATTAGAAGGTAGTAAAATTATGTAAAGGAGTATTATGGAATTTTTAAAAATTTGTATGTCATCTACACACTTTATATTTCGAAATGAATTCTACATACAAGTCAGAGTTATTCCAATGGGACAACAATTAACGTTTTCAGTTGTTAACATTTCCATGCATTATTTAAACAAAAATCTTTTGTTCAAACCATATCTCAAAGTAATGACGCGTTTCCATGATCATCATCAAAGTCCGACGGCAAACTGGCTAGCGCGGACCGAAACGTGTCAGTGCGTGTGACTGGCGGTAGTTTTGCTATGTTGCTCGACGACTGGTTAAATAGAATGGGTTTATGTTAACTTCAAGCACGCAACTTGATTTAAAGAATTGTTACTTACCACCTGCGCAATCAAATAATGTTTACTTTTTGTGTCCATATATATACATATATATATATATATATATATATGGCGAAAATAAACGGAAAATATACATAGATATATTAATATATATATATATATATATATATATATATCTCAAATGTGGGTTTAAAAAATGTGTATTCGGCTGATATACAATATTCACTGTGAGAAATGCGCATTGAAGGTAAGAGGATTTACATAATATATTTTGCTTTGACGCGTATGTAGCGATGGATATTTATATACTTATATGAGTTTTGGGTATAAATAAATCTTTATTTTAATGTCATACTATTTACTCATGGTAAACGGTATGAACTTGGGGTTGAAGAAGCCAACGATTTTACTTATATTTATATGCATACATGCGTATTTATGGTTATGTTTTCTACAAGTATATATATAGATATATATTTATATATTCTTATAAAATGTGGGTAAAATTAAACATGTATTTGTCTTATGTAATATACTCAAGAGAATCTTATATATATATATATATATATATATATATATATATATATATATATATATATATATATATTTATATGAGATAGTTAGCTGAGATAGTTAGCGCACTAGAACAATACAAAAGTAATTCAAAGTCAACAAAATCATCACAGAAAGCACATAGACGAACTGTGAAAACTACAATCTGATAAATCCATTCGGCTTTCCACACCCGACAAAGGATCAAGAATTGTTATACTTGAAGTCGACTATAGAAGTCCATGAACGACATAATAAATGATCAACCAAATTCAAACAAGACATCAAACAGAAAGATGACTCAACAAATATCGAATCAAAAATTAATCTAATTCTGAAAAAGATGGAAAAGCACGTTTTATCATCGATGGCTGATTCCGATATTAGATCAAAAGTCATAGAAGACATCCAAGGGGCAAACCCGTCGGAACAAACACCGCAAGATTGTACGGCAAACCAAAAACTCATAAAGCCGTTACCGCTTCAGGAGCTCTCTCGATGCGGCCTATTATGTCAATGATCAACGCCCCGCAACATAAACCAGCTAGGTTTCTCTACAAAATACTTCAACCAATACGAAACATCACAAATGCAAAAACTATCAAGGACTCCTTCGAGCTAGCAGACGAACTGAAAAGGAAGAACATTCTACAGAATAAAATGGTCTCATTTGACGTCTCATCATTATTTACAAATATGCCACTGGATGATCATGAAGCCTTATGGATAAACAAATTGCAGCCGTATTTATGCAAGCAGAAGAAGCATGTACAAGCATTGAGCTTGAACCGGATGTGACGCACTTAATTTGATTGGTTTCTGTTTTTCACACTCTCTCTATGTTCACATATTTCTATCTTGTTTTTCTTCCCAATTTATATATATAAAATATGTTCATTAATAGATATTTGAGAAGACAATGCGAAAGAAATATTTCTTATATCTGATAAAATTTCTTTTTGGTTTTGCACACAGGAAGGGTACAATGAATATAATTATCATTTGTGTGACAAGTTTCAAATCACGAAGTGCCGGAGTAGGAACCATCTCATTCTTAATTTTAAAACGAATATTCGCATGCAGATAAAATTAACGACCCTAATCGCCGAACTCATTCCGAAAGTATCCCTCCGTGTGTGCAGTTTGCCATTGACAATGAATACGATATAGGAACATCACAAGGATATTAGTCTTTCTAACTCTACTTTAATCAGATGGCCCTTTTGTAAAATTAGCTCCAGTACACTGACCCAATCTCAGCAGTTTTAATAATAGGCCCATGAGTAAAAATGACCTAATATCAAAAAAACAAAACAAATAACTTTTCTAATTAAATGAACATTAGGTTGTGCGAGCGGTGATAATATTTACTATAATCAAAGTTGCGAACTTGATGTAAACACATGGCCCATTAAGTGCATAAATTTGGCAGTATAAACTAAGAATTGTATAGTGTAGTAAAAGTAATTCATCCAATAGACCGGTTTCGTCCTTATTTGGAACTCATCACGTACTGGCCAAACCTGGGCAGGTCTGGTTATAGCATCAGAGTCCGAAGCAGACATGCCCAGGGTTGAGCCCTGTCCGCGGCAAATTCTGGACGGAACGTGAGGATTTCCTAATAAGGACGAAACCGGTCTACTGGATGAATTGCCTTTTCTACACTATACAATTCTTAGTCTATACTGACAAATGTATGTATTTAATGGGTCAGGTGTCCATATCAAGTTTGCAAGCTTGATTGTAGTAAATAAATTGTATGGTTCAAATTTTCTGCAATTTCAATAAATACAAAAAAAAACTTGGAATCTGTATTTGGCTAAGTTATTTCTTACCGATTTAAGACGTTAATCTATCGTTCAGCCTAATCTATTGGTTAGTTCAATTGTCAATGATATAGTTAATGAATAAAATATTTCCTTTAACAAGGATTTTCCTAATTATGAGAATAATGGTTATATTTAACATATTCCCTGTGATATAACAACAACTGATTGTAAAATGTGAATTTTATGTTAATTATTGCGTCGGTGTGGCGTTGATAGCTATGAAATTAAAAACGTATTATTGTGTCCAAGCTATAAATAAAACAAGTAATAGTAATAAAACTAATATTAAAAAATGAATAAATAATTTAATTTATAATTAATTAAGAATAAAAAAATATCACTTTAATGCGTATGCAAACGCATATATTGACTTGGCTGAAAAAGTATAACGTGATAAGAGTAATAATTATGTTGATGTTAATTGCATGTTTATGAATATATTCTTGCAAATGTCAACATTAAAATTACTATTTAAAAAAAATATAACCCGATCATAAAGCAAGAAATAAGATTTCTAGGAATTGCATTTATTTACAGTGAGTTCCGAATTAGTGACTTCATAAAGTTTGTGTTCATAAAGACAAGTAACGAAATTGAAATGAAAATGATAAACATCTATTCAGTTTACAACACTCTGATAGCCCTGGATGTCGTTAGTACTGAGAAGTGTTGGTAGGTATGGAGATTTTATAAGTAGGTAATATTAGGTATATATATATATATATATATATATATATATATATATATATGGCAAGTTTGTGTGTTTGTGTGTGTTGGTGGGGGATGCTAATGGGTATTTTCTATACGAGTATCAAAAATTTCAGACAATTTTACACTATGTTCTCATGAGGATGAAGATTATTAGGGATTAATGAAATAAATGATACCAACAGTAGTACTGTTAATGAGATGGATAATTTTGTTATGCCGGTAAGGATAAAAAATTGCAAGAGCATATAGAGGTAAAAAATTAGGTATAAAAATACTCCAAATGATGTCAGAAATTACTAAGATGGATCATGATAACGATCAATGTATTAACGTTATATAATATATATATAATATTATGTTTAGAATATATATATATATATATATATATATATATATATATAAGGTCGGTGGGGATGCTAATGGTGAGCTACAGATGATAACAAAAAATTACAGACAATTTTTATGACTATGATCATAAGGATGAAGATTATTAGGATTAATGAAATAAATGATACCAACAATAGTACTGTTAATGAGATGGATAATTTTGTTTGTGCCAGTAAAGATAAAAATTGCAAGAGCATTAGAGGTAAAAAAATTTGACATAAAAAATACTCCAAATGATGTCAGAAATTACTAAGATACTGATCATGATAACGATCAATGTGTTAACGTAATCGTAAATGATTATGTTGACAACATGTGTGTTTATAACTTTACAGATGCTGTTCTCATAATAATAATTTTAAAATCTTCATGATTACCACGACCAGGATGTTAATTATTACGAGGCTGAGCGAAACGGTAATGATTATGATGGTATTGCTTTTAAAATTATACTTGCAAAGATGTCGCCGTTAATAGCCAAAATAACATTTGAGATAATCGAGTTAATGAGTCTGATGTTGACGAAAATGGTATGCAAGAAATGTCAGTAAAAGTAGTTCAGATATTTATAAAAATAATAATACTTACGCTTACATGTATTTAATTACGCTTTTACTATAAGTATGTCTGGTTAGCATCAAAAATAGATTAACGTAATTATTGGCCAACGCCCTTTTCAAGCTGAGACCAACAGCCGCATATTTTTTAATTAAGTAATTTAGGTCATATTTAATTAGATGCATGATGCCGATAAAAAAACGTTACTAAAGGCAGTAAACGCAATTCATCAAATAGACTAGTGGCGCAGAAGACAAACTGCATGACAATGACGTAAATGTGCCTCGGATTGAGTTACAGCCGCGGTAATTCTGGCAAGTACATGATGAGTGATGTATAAGAACGAAAATGGTCTACAGAAGGAATTGCACTTGGTACCCTGTGTAATCTTCAGTTTATACGGACAGCACGTACATGATAAATTCATGCTATAATAATAATTTAATTCAACGTCCATTTATAAGGTGTTATAGTATCCGCTCTAGAATGACAGCTCTGGATTCCAAATTGCTTAACGCGATTCCACATAGGCTTCATCTGAAGGAAATGCTGAACAAACAAACATAATTAGGCAAGTAACTGAAAATTGCTCGTAGTGCGCGGATCGGCTGGCATTGTGGATAAATTGCAAGATTTTAAATGAAATATGCCATGTGCGAGCACCAACTGCGGCAATTTTAGCAAGTGCATGGTTAGAGCCCGAAACAGGACGTTCATGGTCCGCCTAATGAACGTCCTCTCATATCAAACACAAGGTTCAGCTAATATATCGGCAGCATTTATATATATACTGACAGCATAAACAAAACATAGTATTGGGTAGCAAATGCATTTCATCCACTAGAACAGGTTTCGCTCGTATTGAAATTCCTTAGAGTGTTGTCCAGAATTAGACGCGGACGGCGCTCGAACCGTAGCACATATGCTTTGGAGTCATTATTGATAATTCTCGATGTAGTGTTTATAATTTGCAGTAGATGGCGCTTGAACTGGTGCCTATTTGCTCCTGAGTCATCCAAGCTTCTTACTACGCTCAGTAATAAATCATATAACAACTTAGATTGTTTTGGTTAGCCTTACCTACATAAAGATAGATAGAGGGTGGCTAATTAGAACTTCCTGTATTGAAATATTTCACATCAATTAAACCCGAATAAAGAATAACTAAAAAGTCACACGTCAGTATATGGCATCCAAATGCGAGTATTACGCGGCACAAGCGCCAAAGTGGCTAGCGAAAAAATTCTAAAGAACAAAAGCAGTGTCCTGGATGGAACGTCTTAGTTACCCGATGAAATTTTTCATTTATATTGGCAATGTATATATATTTATATGCATATATACATTTCATTTTTTAAAAATGGTGAAACTTGTAACGAAATATATATATATATATTCTTATAAATAGGAAAACACAAATAACAAAGTGGATAAAGGCCATTTATTTCGTGAATACTAATCCTCTCTTATACAATCATACATATTTATACATTTTGGGTTTTCATTTGATTATGCTAGTGGTAATAAATCTGACTTGTTTTTACTGCTGTTTCTTGTTTTGACTAGTTGGTGAGTGTGTATGCATTTGTGTGTGTGTGTGTGTGTGTTTGCATGTAAAGGTCATTCTCGCAGTATTGCGAAGTGATGTCTGATATCTTGTCATTATTGTTTTGATAGCTTGAGAATTAACCATTTGTGCGCATTGTTCACTGTTACATATACAAGTACTATTTTCCCCAGTATAGTTGATCGTTTCACCTCGTTGCGCAAAGTTTTCACGTGGTAACAACGCCAGTGTTGATTGCAGTGTTAAATGCTTACATTGTTTGGAGACTTCTGTCATCGTATGCGCTTCTGTTATTTCCACTTCAGTTTTTTGCCAATCCGAGTGTACGTTTGTTGATTCTAGTCGAGGGCCTGTTTGTTCTCGGCTGGATACTAGTAGATTGTTGTTGAATTTTTGTTATTCTTGGCCAGTCGATAAGGATATCATGTTGATGAAACTTTTGAATATTAAGGTCAGGTGCTTGTTGTTCTATGTAAAGGACTTCGTAGATAAATAATAATTTTCTGATTTTGCTTTATGTAGAATTGTGAAATTTGCCGAATTAACAGGGTGCCCCGTTGCCAATATATGATCGGAAATAGCTGATTTTCCTGACGGTGGCAAGCCTTTGTAAATCAATTTCTGTGGCAAATGTTGCTGGATTCTGTTTATCAATTTGCTTCTTCGTACGTCTGATATATGTGCTACCGCACATACATGGTAGAATTTGTAGATCTGCGAATTATTTGGAGAGAATTGGCAATTGATCTTTGGCATCCAACCTCGCTGATTCTCTGTGTACTAAATGTCATATTAATCAACACTGGGAAAGTTGTCCTTAGTTATTCTATTCAGCCGCCGTGCAATTATTGAGGCTGGTACGTCGCCTCTAAACGGTAAGTTTAGGAAAACCTGCTTGCCGGTATCCTCTCTAGTGCGAATCTGCCGTGGTCTGATGTTGACATCAATGAAACGCTTGGTAAAGTTGTTCATTAGCAAAATTTTCCTGAGGTAGCCCAGCTTTTCCTCAATCTTGCCCATAGAGCAGATCTTCCTGATTCTGTTTGCTAGGTTGTTTACTAAGTTTTGGATTTTGGCACACTACTGTTGTAGTGAATGTATTGTCCGGTGAAAGTGGATTTTCTATGTATGGCCAGTGTCAAATCTCCGCTTGCTTTTTGAGTGATTTTGATGTCAAGGAAGGGAAAACTGTCGTCTTTCCTACCTCGAGAGTGAATTTGATGTCTGGATCGACTCTATTTGCTTGTTTGAGGATTTCGGAAGGGTCTGTTTCCTTCGAGATGGACAACAAGATATCATTTACATACCTTTTGTAGAGTGCGCACTGGTCAATTATACCTTTTAGGCTCGTTTTTTCCAGGTGATACATGTATACATCTGCCAGGAGGGGTGCGATGCAACTTCCTCAGCTACACCATTGATCTGACGGTAGTATATTCCTTCGAATGTAATTGCACTGCTTTAGTACATGCTAATATGAGGTCTTTGATGTCATTGGTGTCTATAGGGAAGTCAAAACTCTTATTTTTGATGAGGTCACACAAGATCCCGTTATGTCTTATCCAGTGGTATGTTTGTAATGGCGATGCGACGTCAAGCGAGACCATTTTATTCTGTAGGATGTTCTTCCCTTCAATTCATTTGCTAAATTCGAAGGATGCCTTGATAGTGCTATGCTTATGATGCCCGTATTGGTTCATGAATGCAGAGAAATTTGGCTGGTTTATGTTGTGGAGCGTTGACGCATTGACATAATGGGCCGCATCGAAGGAGCTCCTGAGGCTGTCATGGCTTTATGAGTTTTTGGTTTGCCGCACAATCTTGCGGTGTTTGTTCCGACTGGTTTTGCTTTTTGGATGTCTTCGGTGAGATTTGATCTAATCGGAGTCAGCCATCGATGTTAGAACATGTTTTTCCATCTTTTCAAAATTGCATTAATTCTTGATTCGATGTTCGTTGAATCATCTTTCTGTTTGATGTCATGCTTAAATTTAGATTGGTCATTTATTATATCAAGTTCATGGCCTTCCAGCAAGTGTTTGGCTTCAAGTATACCAATTCCTGATCCTTTGTCGGGTGTGGCAAGTCGTATGGATTTGTCTGATTGGAGTTTTTTGAGTTCGTCTATGTGCTATGCAAACACGCATACACACAAACACAAACTCATACACACTCACTAACTAGCCAAAACAAGAAACAGCAGTAAAAACGAGTCAGATTTGTTACCACTTAAGACCAAATGAAAACCCAAAATGTATAAATATGTATGATTGTATAAGAGAGATTAGTATTCACGAAATAAATGGCCTTTATCCACTTGTTATTTGTGTTTTCCCATGTATAAGAATACTGTGGTAAATTAAAAAGAATGGACATCATATATATATATATATATATATATCTTTTCAGATTATGATAGTTACAAAAGCCATGTGGCAGCTCCTACTGATTGAAGTTAGTCAAATAATGCTAAATAAATAAATTGTCAACACATAACAAATGCACACATAATGAACATGAAAATTTCTAAATTACCTAAATGAAAAGTGGAGGCGCAGGTAGTGATAACAATTACTGTAATAAAAGTTGCGATTTTGATATGAATACCTGCTCCTTTATTTACATACATTTGTCAATATAATCAAAGAACTGTATAGTTTAAAAGAAGCAATACATCCAGTATAGTTAAACGAACATTGGTTGCGCGAGCGGTGATAACAATTATTATAATAAAAATAGTAATTTTGATATAAGCACGTCATCCATTAATTACTTACAGATTTCAATATAAACTAAGAATTGTATAGTGTAAAAATGGCCATTATCCAGTATACCGGTTTCGTCCTTATTGAGAACTCATCACGTACTGGCCAGAATTTGTCGCGGACAGGACTCGAACCTGGGCACGTCTGCTTCGGAATCTGGTGCTCTAACCACTGAGCCATCCTGCCGCACACTACAATGCACACAATTTTCAGTTATATACTAACTAATGTAACTTGGTTAGTCTTTTTTTCTTTTAGGCGGAGCTCATACGTCATCCATTTAGATCCAAAGTTCCAACTAACCATCCCCAATCTGTCATCACTGAACAGACACCACACTACATGCGGAAGAGGTATTGACAGTACTTATATAACAAAACGAACATTGGTTGCGCTGGCGGTGATAGCACCTGATTTATTAATTGCTTACGTATTTTAGTATAAGCTAAAAATTGTATTGTGTAGAAAAGACAATTCTACAGTAGACCGGTTTCGTCCTTATTGGGAACTCATGCAATATAAGCTCCACCTAGAAGAAAAAAGACTAACCAAGTTATATTAGTAAGAATATAACCGAAAATTGTGTAGTGCGCGGCAGAGCGGCTCAGTGGTTGGAGAAACCATATTCCGAAGCAAACGTTCCCGGGTTCGAGCCCTGCCCGCGGCAAATTCTGACCAGTACGTGATGAGTTCCCGATAAGGACAAAACCGGACTACTGGATGAATTTCCTTCTCTAAATTATGCAATTCTTAGTTTATACTGACATATGTTAAGAATTAATGGGTCAGGTGCTTATATCAAGATCGCAACCTTGATTATAGCAATTATTTATATATATAACATGGGGTTGGTCTTCACATTAAGATTGTAACCTTGATTTAGATAATTGATATTACCGCCCGCACAAACTATGTCAAACATGTTACATTGCGTTTAAACGTTTCCATTTAAACCTATTGGCAGATATCGTAGCCATTACCAGCTTTTAAATAGATACGCTTAAGTACGTTTGTGTATGCCTGTTTCGTAAGGAATAAATTACCCTGCACGCGTACACTCATCCAAGTGAAATGAAAGCGTGAATTATATCTAATTGAAGCCTATTCAGTAATGGGCGCACGCTCACACATACATTACGCACGCTATATCCATTTAAACTTTGATAAATAATCTCAAATCACGGTAATTTAGTTTAGATATACTTACACGTTCAGGTAATTATATATGACTGAATTCTAGAATAGAATGCATACACACACGCACATACACATGACAAACGCTTACCTATTAAAAAGTCAAAAATTGCTAGGTAATATGCCATTAAATATATATGAAGCCGTTTTAACTAAATACATCACGTTAGACTAATTGTACAATTTGTGGTGCCATGAGTCTTCCGTTGACTAAAGAACTGGGAAGCTTGCCCCGAAATGTTCGCTGTGCAAAAATGGAAAGTGGACGTAAAAATTTTGTTTCATGCAATAAATATCAGGAAATTAATCAATCTCCCGTCGCGTGAAACATTTCTATTATACTTGATTATTTATTACAACAGACAGTTGAGCTTGATAAAACTATGGTTGAAATTGGTGAAGACAAAAGTGAGGAGTCTCGGTGTTTTGAAACAAAAATAAAATATTCACCGGATAAATATAGAAATTTAAGCTACGCCTAGTAAATATATTCCAACCTATGTATTCAAATAACTTAGAAGATGAAACTATCTAATTTTCGTACTAAGATTAGATCGTACCCCATTTCCAGTGGTTAGTATGAATGCTCTTGAAGCCTTTGGAGGAAAGGGACTAATCAGCACTCAGCCACAATGAAGACGAACTCGATATGTAATTTGAAATCAGGGTTCAATTGGATCTTTGCGAAACTGACATGGCAAAACGACGCTCGCACTGTGCATTCATTTAAGAAATATTCATATCAACATTCAACATCGATTTGCAGCCAAACTTGTTTTATTTTACTACACACACGGACTGTTAATGCTTAACTCGGAGATAATATTGCTCTACTTCATCTCAATAAAAAAATATATTATGTTAATATGATTGAAACTTGTTTGTATGTGTATGGTGTTGCATGTAATAAAGTAAAGTATAATAATAAAGGCTAATAATAATAATAAAGTGCTAATAATAATAATAATAATAATAATAAAAATAAAAATAATAATAATAATAATAATAATAATAATAATAATAATAATAATAAAATTATTAATATTATATTATTATTATTATTATTAATAATAATAATAATAATAATAATAATAATAATAATAATAATAATAATAATAATAATAATAATAATAATATTAATAATAATAATAATAAAGAAAGAGAAAAAGAAAAAGAAGAATAAAACTAAGTTCATATGACATGTTAAAAATAAGCATAATAACTAAATGATCATACTGTAACATAGTAAGTTTGTATGATACTTATCAAGCATAAAATAATTAATCTATAGAAATTTTTTTCTGGTGGTTACTTTTACGAGCATTAATACTAGGTCATAGTACCGTACCAATAAGCTATACTAAAACATTGTCGCATACAATAAATTCTACTTCGTAGTCCTGATTGCAAGTTCTTATAAATGAACTTCTTTATGCATTTTCAAAATGCAAAAAAAACATAAAGTAGAGACACGTCCAATCATTCTCTTATGCTTACATTAATATAATTCTTTCTGCATTTAAATGGTACAATAACATTTATTAAAGTTAAATACTGTTTGTTGCGAAGAACTAATATATATATGCAAGTATGTATTAGGTTTTGCGAACCTAGTAACAAATTAGTTCATTTGTGACCAGAAGGATAAACGAAAGGCAGCATGAACGGAAAGTATAATCTCATCTACATTCGTTTTCGTGCTATTGAGGACTCATCAGTAGAGCTGAGTATTACCCTTAACCACTATATATTTGGTCCTATTATTCCACATTCTTCTACCAAATATATAGTGGTTAAAGGGCGTAATACCGGCTCCTACTGATGAGTCGCCAGTAAATACTAACATTTATTAAAGTTCGCATTCTAAAAGAATAATAATTTTGATGATTTTGACTGCTGTTTCAGTGCTAAACGTCCTAATGACAATGATAACATCAAAATACAAGCATAATTTTGAATGACATGCTAACACTTTCATGTGGCATGATAAGTAATTCAATATTAAAGTAGAGGGAAGTAAATCCATGAGAAAGTATAATACGGTATGAAGGAATGCGTGCCATATAATGTATAGTGGCAGTAATAATTCTTTTGCAAAATTAATTATTACCTTCCCATGTTCCCACATTCCCCACCCAAATATAGAGTGAGTAAAGGGCGTATTACCGGCTCCAACTGATGAATCAACAGTAAGCACGAAACGAATGTGCAGGAGATTATGCATTCCGTTGATGCTGTCTTTCAGTTGTCCTTCTGATCAGATTTGAACTAATTTGTCACTACGTGCGCAAAACCTAATACACAATAGTCATCTTTAAGTTTGATAATGGGGAATTCTGTAACACAATCAAACCAGATAACAAGTTGTGGATGTATGATAGATGCTTTTATTATGCTTGCATAAGAACGATGTGATAAAAAGTTTAAAAATATGAATAAATAATGTCAAAGTCAAAATTCAATTTCAATTTGATTGATTGTTTTAATGTGGATTTAAATTGTCCGGAAAAAACGTTTTTACAGAAAATGGTGAAAGTTTTCTTGAAAGCTATTGTGGGCGAAACTTTTAGACATTTCACACAATAAACCGCGCTTTTTAAATACTGCTAGCTGCAGCAAAATTAGTACAATTTAAATGGAAATAACTGCCATAAAGTAATTGTTTCAATATTTAAATATATCTTATTAGCCAAACCTATTTAATCAGACGTCTAAATATTTTGAACAGGTATTCTATTAATTAATTTGGTATCTTTATATGCGTATAGCAGAAAAAAATATTTATTGCGTCTTATTTTTATTAGTTCAATGAGCAAATAAAATTATACATTTTATAAATTAAGAAAGTACAATTTCAATTTGAATATGCGATGTACCTCAAGGGCACAGAGCACTTTAAGAGCCCAAAAAGGTAGAAGCTCCTGTTTCTCTAGATCTCGCCTCTATTGCACGATGTGCAACACCAGATCTATTAACATGCCCTTAATTACATGGAGTTCTTTGTTCCACACTTCTTGCCTTATTTGTAACGCACATCAAAATTACCATTCCTTCTAGTATGTTCTTTCATAGCTGACTACATTGACTCATTTAAGTATTTGCTCTAATTTTTTGTGACAAATTATCCTCTATATTAAATTATTGTTAATGTCCAATCGGTTCTAATATCATGAGTAACATCTGCAGATAAACAGAAATGATTGTGGAAGCAGAAAAAAGTCAGCACACTTAAAAAGCCAACCAACTAAGTTTTGCGTTGCCAATAAAGAGCAAGAGATTAGTGATGACAAGTTTTTACATTGTTAACCATAAAATTCGGTTTTATTAGAAAGGTTAATACGATGTTTGGTCCAACACATTGAAACTCAAATCCGACCGGAACCTAGCCTTGAACAACATAGACTTATCATTTACATTTCCAGTCAAGTTCAATGTATGCGAAATTGCTAGAGGTGAGGGCCACATATCTAAATTTGATTTCCATACATATTCAATGCGGTTTGATCCTCGATAGTCAGTTTGCCGTCGTACTCTGGTGATAATCATGGAAGGTCGAAACGCGTCAGTGTGTTGTGGCTGGTGGTAGTTTTGTTATGTTTTTCGACGACTGGTTAAATACAATGGGTTTGGTTTACTTCAAGCTCGCAAACTTGATTTAAAGAATTTTAACTTCGAATGATATCTTCAGTAAAGTTACACATTCGGTAATTTTTGTCCTTTAGACAGCTATTTATTTTATTTCCGATAAAATTATCAGAATACACCTTTTTCGGATTTTATATTTACACCTAGAAACACTGTTTCATAATAATTTATCACATCCGTCCAAATTGGCAAAATTTGGAAATTATGATGTTTAGAAAGCCCTGATAAGGTCATAGAAGAAAAATTTCACAAAGGTCTGCCGCCATATCAAGCACAAACGATCAATTTGATAGATGAGGATAAGCATAAATCACTAAACCGCTCATTAATCACACGGAGGTTGAATCAATAAAAAGTTGGTCCTTGGTGTAGCAATCGCTCCTACTGACTTTGACATGTGTAAAATGAAAAATTTTAAATCGTTCATCAACTTTGTGCTAAGAATCATTTAAGCCATTCAACACATTTCGGCATTCTCTGTCTTAAACAAACAGGCACATTAATACAAAAAATAAGAACAGACATATACACTGCCAAACATATCTTCTATATATCCCACCTTTTTATCGTCATAACCGGCATTTAATCAGCATGCAATAATAAAGCTTCACTATCGTATAGCCATGAATATTATCTAGTTTCTTTTGCAGAATGTAAAATAAAACCAGGATTCACATTTCTTAATGTTGAGCAGGAACTTTGTTGGCTTGACCCATCGTCATTGGTCTGCCTTCTGTTTGGAGCAAAAAGCGATGCTGAATGATAAACATGCTAAAACCGAGTCATTAAAAGCAATCTCTAGTGTCTATTGACTGAAAAGTTTCCTTTTTTATCGTGAAGCTTGAAAGAATTAAGCAGCTACCTGTCCAAAATAAAATTCTTAAAAAATACTCTATCTGCTTACTTTAAAAAATTTCACTTTACAGGTGCTTTATTAATTTGGTTTGTAGGACGAAAAGTAAGTTGTTTTCGTGAAAGAAAGAGGGCACTTTGCCACGACTTTATGCTTAAATGATTTTCATTATTAATACATACTTCCTTCACGAACGCATAGACTAAATCTGTTTAAGACGAAACACGTTTTTTTTTAAATTAGTACAACAACAGTTAATCAAGGCTTCTGTATGTAATGTAGGCACGCATTCGAGCAGACAAATAACTGAGTTTTCGTTCTTGAACAAATTATTGTCTTAACATTACGACGTAAATATGAGCAAATTAAGAGATAAAACTACGCGTTAAATAATGCAATTTGAAACTTGCCGAAATTTTTTCCTCTTAGTTAAAACGAATTGAACAAAAGTATACCGACTTCATCTTAAAACTCGTAAGTGCTTTTAAGAAAATTAAATCTACCGCGACCTATTTAATTGAATACGAATTGAAATATCAATACTTTAGTTTTTTACCATTCCTTCTTTCTTTTCTAATAGAGATTGTGCTACCGATGATAAATATGTGAAATTTAGACTTTCAAGGAAAAGAAACCTCAAAAACTTATGATTGATGATCTGTTCAGTTGATCGATATTTACAATAAACCAACTATTGCAGATAAAGCTCTTGTGTAATGCTTGATACTGCTAATTATTTAAATCTTTCGGCTTCGTTTAAGCCGATGCATTTGTGCCTCTAACTTTTAACGTTCCATCATTGTAAGGACGAAAATTTCTATGGATAATGGTGTGTTGGAAAATTCATTAATTCCTTATACATATATATATATATATATATATATATATATATATATATATATATATATATATATATATATCATTGAGTAAAATTAATTTTTAATCAATTCTGCATCAAGCATGCATTACCAATTATCAAGATTCAAAATACACGGTCATGGGAATACATTAAGTTCAGTATGAGCAGAATGTTCAGTATAGTTGACGTATAAAACTCCGGCTAACAGAGCACTCTACCGTTCTATTATCCCACATTCCTCACCCAAATATATATTGGGTAAAGGGCGTAATACCGGCTCCTACTTATGAATCGTCAGTAAGCACGAAACGAATGTGCACGAGATTATACTTTCTGTTCATGCTGTCTTTGATTTAACCTTCTGGTCATATTTGAACTAATTTGTTACTATGTGCGCAAAACCTAATACATAATTGCATATATATTTGTTCATCGTCACAAACAGTATCTAACTGTTGTAACTGGCACGTATCGCACGCAGCTAATACTGAGCTCAAAACGATCAATTTCTTCCATAAATCAAGTTTGCGAGCTTGACGTAAACATCAATTTTATTTAATTTAAATAGTTATTGAACAACATAGCAAAACTAACGTCGGTCAAGACGTACTGAAGCGATTCAAACTTTCATGGTCGTCATCAGAGGATGACGACAAACTGACGAACGAGGATCATACCGCAATGCATATATATTAAAAACAAAATTAGATATGCGACACTCACCTCTAGTATTCACGCATGCATTTTACTTGTCTGGAAATGTTGGCTGCACAATTTCTATGCAGCCATAAAGAATTGTTACCATCACCCGCGCAATCATTGATTGTTTAATTGTGTTACACTATTTCTTCGGTTAAATAATTTGAGACAGTTAAGCAATCCTGCTTCGTGTATCCTTTACTAAACACCAATCCAGTTAAATGGAACATGTCCACCTTTTCCTTTGATAAAGTTAGATCCTAAGGTTATATCACTTTTAAATAACCGACGGTGGTCCGGCATTCGCACCATCAATAATGTATGCCGAAATATGATGGTTCGAAACTGTTAAAATCATTCCTCCCTATATTCTTGGTTATATTTGTTTTAAGAAATCACAGTATCTTATTTCTTTTTTACTAAAAAAAGTCAAACTAGTTTTATACCAAGTTATGATTTTAATCAGTCTTTGCTTCCGGTGAACTCAATTAAAAATCGCTTGCCAACCAAATTTGCAAAAGCTGACCTCATAGCGTATGGAATATGTTGCATAAATCCAATTCATATGCTCGACGAATCAATCTCTAGCACCAGCGTTTCTGGTTATGTATAAAAACGGCCTAAGTGAGGAATTACATTTTTTTTGTTTGCAATACTAAGCTTGTGCCAACAGTTTTCACAATTAAAAACTGCCTCGTTAAATTAATTTTATATTATTCCATAAGTGACATGCTGCATATCTTACAATGGTAGTTAGATTTTTACCTGATGCAATTATTCTTCAATACGGCATTTATACATGTAATATAAATATATATATATATATATATATATATATATATATATATATATATATATATATATATATATATATATATACTCTCTCTTTCTACATGAAATCAGTCGGCAATAATTTTAAGCTTGTTTATTTTCATGTACACCTTGTTTTGAGTTAAATTTTAATGTGGAGGCAATTAAATTGCGACAAAATGGTAATTCCTTTCACGCAACAGCCATATATTACGAGAATAGAGACCCGTATCGTGTTATCTACACAATCTACATACCTAATCAAACGTAGTTAATGAGACAAGAGAAAAAATTGTTCACCACCGATATTGTACATTAGCTCAGTATATTTCCTGCTATTAAACTAATTATGAGTAGTAATAAATAAAAATTCACTCGAAACGTAAAATATTCTCCCTATATGATGGAATTATTCCTTTTAAATAATTGCTAATAAAACTAGAAATAATGAGTAATTTTCGCTTGGAATGGGCCAATTTTAGCACATTTTGAGTGTAATTGAATTGTGCAATAAATTAGAATATTTTCATCCTTTTCTAGAAGATATTGTAAAAAAGTTGATTCTACTTTTTAAAATATTTAAAAATTAAAAAATATTATTACAGAAAATGGGACAAGGGCATTGTAAAAATCAATCTAAAAATGCAAGCTTAAAAATATAGTTGGGACAGGGTGGCTAAGTGGATAATCACAGACGCCGAAGCAGACGTGACCAGGCTCGAGTCCTGCCGGTACAAATTTGGATATGAGTACTCGAAGGTTCCCAGTTATGATGAAACCGTTCTGTTGTTGATCTGTCCTTGCTTACACAATTAGCAGTTTATACCCAACAAATATATATATATATATATATATATATATATATATATATATATCTATATATATATATATAGTAATTAGTTTTTATTTGGGATATTGATCTTGATTAAAATGATATAGGTGAGATCATTATCGTGTTCATAGGATCCACCCATAAAGTTTCATAGCATGAAGTAAAGAGAGGGGACGTAACTTCATGGCATATGCGGCAGACGTTGACTTTATTACGTTTTGCAAATAGTTATACAAAATGGGCTTGGCATTTATCACAAGTCCACGAAATGTCGCGCAGAATTGTTATCACAACCTGCGCACTCAGTGATTCATTATATGTAAAAACCACACTCATTTGGTGAACTGTGCAAAGATCTAGAATTGTGACTCCATAAAAATTAGACAGCGATCATGTCGTGTGTACAAGATTATTAGTAATAAAAGCCGCACATTAAATTTACGATGCACTACATCATTTGCGATCTGGTTCACGTTAGTTAGTATCACATCGTGTTGAGATTTTGCCCATGGTTGGACAGAACGAGTCAGTACGTGCGACGGACAGAGGATTTGCTATGTCGTGCAAAGGTTAAATAAAATGAGGTTCGCAAACTTGATTTAATGAATTATAATCACCGCTCACGATTTTTTATAATTGGATAGCATATATACATGAGGCGAAAGCTGTAGAAAGTTTATATTCAGGATTGCATGAAATTAGTGCAGCCGACATTTCAAGTCAAGTTTAATGTATGCGAGACTACTCGAGGTAAGAGCCGCAATCTGATTTTCCATAAATTCTATATGCAATACGGGTTGACCACCGCTCGTCAATTTGTTATCGTGTTCTGGTGATGATCATGGAAGATCAAAACGCGTCAGTGCGAGTGAATGGCGAAAGTTTTGCTATGTTTTGAGAATGGTTAAATAGAACTAAATTTGAGTAAAGCTAAAGTTATCGAACTCCATTTGTTGACAGTATAAGCAATAGTTTCGTCCACATTGTGGAATTCGTAATAAAATATTTTAACTTAATTAATTTGTGAAATTGTTTCTATGATAGGAAGATTTTTAAATTTTGATTTTGTTGTGACTACTGCTTAATGACGAACTATTGCTTAATATTACCTAAATCAATGTTGCGATCTTGATATAACCACCTGACCCAATATGTACGTTTAATTTTTCAGTATAAATTAAGCATTGTACAGTGGAGAAAAGACAATACATCCAGTATTATTTATTTAATTATGTTAAGAGTGCTATCAATTGACCCGCACAAGAAAAATGCGGTCAAATCTACAATACATCCAGTAGACCAGTTTCGTCCTTATTGGCAGTTTATCACGTACTATCCAGAATTTTCCCCGGATAAGGCTTCAAATCTGATGCTCTAACCACGGAGCCACCCAGCTGCACACTGCACAGAATTTTCATTTGTATACTAACTAATGGTTTTTGGTTGGCCTTTTCTTTAGACTTAAGGTTACAGCTACCCATCCCCAAATTTTCACTATAAAACAGATAACACTCTACATGGAGAAACGAACATTGGTTGTGCAGGCGCTGATAACAATTACTTTTATCAGAGTTTGACTAACAACGTTTAAGCTAGCACTGTTGTCTGTCAAACCAAATTTTATTCGAATTAACAACGCCTTTATTCCCTTCTTTGCGTAGATCAAGTAATCATCTGCTAGGCAATATAAACACAACCAAAAGAATTAATCGCTTTTGAGGAATCAAGGTATGTAGGTTAATTATACCAAAAAGATTCTTAAACTACATTCTGTCAACAGTAATTTAGTGATCCTGGCCTCAGAAAACAAGCTAAAGCATATGACAAAACTATTAAAGCATTCAAATACAACACATTGTTGTCATTTCCGCGCTTAGCACAAAATTTGATTGAATACTGAGTTAACAGATGTTTTAGATAGGTTGGCAGATATGGTTCCTGTAGATCTTGGCGTACTCATATAAGTGGAGGCAGATGGTTATTAGAACAAAAGTGAATTTGCACGCCAATTCTCTTGCCCATATGATTGATGCAGAAAATAATTATGGCTGATTAGCCAAAAAAATATTTTAGGACTACAGAATTTACGGTTCAATTGATTAGATAAATGTTTAAAAATATTATACAGATATATTCCTGATTAGTTATTTTCTTTTAAATGCAGCCCCTCTCCATAAGGCGCATTAGAGTAGCAAATTTCTATCGGGCGAAAGTAAGTTCTTTTGTGGTTAGAAGCGGTATTTGTGGTTTCTATGGGGCTTCTGGCGTCTATCTGGCTACCTGGAAGCTTAAGCTAATCGCGCTTCTTTAGAGACTGTCGGTGACAAGACAGAGAACTGACTTGATTTTGAACAAGATAGTGAGTCAAATGAAAAATATTTTATAATGAAAAGCAACTTAAAGTCAACCTTACAGTGACACCACCACGATTACTGTAAATTATTCATTGGACATGCGGCCCGAAGACATAAAATTGTAAAATGCAGGTAGAAAGAAGTATCGCCTAACACTTATTGCAGAAAACGATACAATATGATACCGCTACCGCAATATTCAAACATGCTTCAATCAAAGGAAAACAGAAGATAGAAATTATCTGTTCAAGGAGCCTATCAAAATCAGTTCCATGATCATCGAAGGTACAGATTATGAAATGAATTCTTTTTAGCGCAAGGATACAATTGAATATCTGATTGTATGTTTACTGAGGATAAATAGGAAAATTCATATTGTAAATGCTAATCAGTGCACATAAATTTCGTTAATTAAAACTGAAATATGTTTCCATTTGAACAATTAAGTAAGATGTAACCGAATTTTGTGATTCCTTTATATCTGTGTGTTGCACGCGGGCGAGTATTTTCTGGATAACTGCATCTATGCGAAAGAGTTTCCAGTAGTGGGTCATCATAAGCTATACATTGGATCAGGTAGCAAATAATTAATTTCAAAACTCTTATGACCTTAAGTTCGCGGAGCTGACTGGGATCTTGACACATATGCTTCGGTGTGAGATAAACCACTGAATAAATTGTCTTTGTTACCTGAAGCAATATCTAGTTTATATAGAATATATATATATATACATATATATATATATATATATATAATCACAATACTGCAGTTGGAATTTAAAAAAATATAATTTCCACATGTGGCATCGTGTCTGCAGTATTATGAAAGATTTCGGTTGGCTAACTAGAATTATAGATCTCAGGAGGTTCGAAATAGGTTCCACCTAAAGGAAAGTCTTATAGAAACATATGTTGTTAAATGGCTTCAAATTGCGCATAGTTTGCGGAATGGATGGTGCCGTGAATAGATTCTCAGACTCCGATGGAAATGTTGCCTGTTTCGGGTATCGTCCACAGCAACTTCTGGACGTTACTTGAATATTTCAAAATAAGGTGAAAGTCGGTCTACTGTATGGATTGCCTTTGCTACCTGATGCAGTGCATTTTTTATACTGAAAAAATATATAATATCAAAATTTTTTTATTAGTATTCAAATAAATATGACTTCTTCAAGTGGAACGGTATATGTTATATAATGAGAAAATGGGGGTGGCTAATTAGGATTTAAGATCATAAGAGATTCCAAATAGGTTCAACCTGAAGGAAAGATTAACCAAAAAGATAAGTTGGAGAGTTACTTCAAATTACGTGTCATGTGTGACACACGTGGAGCAATCAATAGCCTAAAATTCCATAGTAAATTTGTCCTAGTTTTTGTCCGGATCGCAGAAAATTCTGAACATTACCTGGGGAGCTCCCATCAAAGACAAAACCGGTTTACTTGATTAACTGTCTTTGCTACATCATGCTATGTGTAGTATATACTGACAGAAAATTTAGATTTATGTATGTAAATATATACAATGTTAACAGACGTAATTTTTCCATTTTGTTCGAAAGGTTAAATACAACGCGATTGGTGTTTATTTTAAACTCGCAAACTTGACTTATAGAAAAGCTAGCGGATGTGTCTAAAAACAACGCTCCCAGAGTTGGGAGAAACATTCAACATGAGCGCGAGTGCACATCATACGAATTGAAGATATTCGAATTTCTTTATTATGCAATGTTCCAATAAATTTTAAGTTGTAAACTGTTTTGAATGGTGAAATAATCAACTTGTTTCTGATTGGCTGTATTGCGGAAACCGAGTTTATATAAAACAAGACGTTTTACATCTAGTTCAGTCCTCTCCAACCGGCTTTCAGAGTGTGATCAGAGCGTTTGTGTAAATGCACAGTTCCTGGTGCCTGGTGAAGAATGGCACACAGCCCTTCTGTGAGCCACGTCTTCTCTTCATCGTTTCTTCGTTTATGTAGCCCCCAGTGACATTGCGAAATCTGCTGAAACGCAAACAACAATCTAATTTAGTTACCTTAACACAATTTAATTCCATTATTTCGAACTGGTTGTCCGATCAATATAAAGCCCGACTGCATATGTTGAGTTTACACACACGCGGAATATAGGATTTCAGTCACGCAACAGCTTTACAGGAGCGAAGTGTGCATTGCGACGTAGCATATTGGGCATAGCTATGATGTAATTGGTTGCCATATATCTAAAGTTATGATTGAATTAAGAAAGAAACCTGTCTAATCCAGAATTTTGGCTTACAGCTAGAAATGACGTTTACTAATAAGTGTAAAACCATTATGAGAATATTATTTTTCGTTTTATATATATATCTATATATAAATATTTATACATATATATATAAATATTTATACATATATATATATATATATATATATATATATATATATATATATATGAAGGAAGAATGAAATACATAGGATTATCGATTATAAAAATCACCAAAGTATTTGTCAACCGCGGAAAATTCTCGATATTACGTGAAGAGTTCTCAATAAAAAAATCGACCTACTGGATGAATTCACTTTGCTACATTATACAATAATTAGTTTACAATAACAAATATATGCATCTGATGGTACTGGTGTTTATATCAAGATCGAAACTTTGATTAATATAATCGTTATTTTGCTTACGTAAAACTAACAAAATGACAAATCCAAGTGTTCGAAATAACGTTATGACCCATTAAAATTCCAACCCTACGTATCCTCGGAACAGGATTCATGCCAATGAGCATCCTGTAGAAAGCAAATCGAGAGCAATGTGTCTATATGAATAACTCCGGCACCCTTTTCTTGTGCGCCTAAATCTATATTCACTAACCATAGTTCTCTATTTGCAGAAAAAAGGGTGAGATTAGATTGGCGTTCTATTTTAATACTCTTCGAAAAGAAATCATCCGCAATTTCAACAGTTGTGTTAATTTAAAAGTCGATCAACTAGAGTCAAACTTAGAAGTTTGTGTACAGGAAAATGCACGAAAAAAATATATATTGAATATATATCTCCGATGCCTTGATAATTGTGTTATTTAGTGGGTTAAATGCAGTGACAATAATATTAAACATTCCTAAATAGAAATATTTTCTGTAGGTAAACTTCAAATATGTTTACACTAAGGGTTTCTCGACACTAGACATGACCGCCAAGCTATTATATTTTATTCAACGTACATCATAACTATGCTCCAAAAGTTAAGTGAATCGAGCTGCATTCGCTTGAGAAGTGTGACGTTTCCGGTTAGTTTACACGCTTGACGCTAGTTCATACAATTTTTTCGACACGCTGAATAAAACATTGCTAGTTTTCAAGAGGATATTAGCAGCGACCGACGAGCTACAAAGGTCGGAGTGAATAGTTTCTAAACTTGGTAAAGTTTGAATAAAATAATTGACAGAATGATGTTCACAAAATACAATATAGATTTGAGCTATAGAAAACACTCATATAAGTATTTGTGTTGTTATAAAATATGTTGGAAGAAAATAATATCTTCATTGTTTTTCAAAGATGTTCAATTTCGGATAGGTAAAAATAGTCTTTCTCGCCTTAAAATAGCTCCTAATTTTGCCCAAAGAACCAGAACTATGCTTGCATATCAGAATACACAACTGAGTTTGATACATATATTAACATGATAGATTTTTAAATCAAATTGTTAAATTTTAGATACACATTAATTATTTATTATAAGATGTCAATCGAATTTACTGACGCTTTCGAACTTCTACGATCATTGTCAGAGCACAACGAGAAACAGACTAGCGTTGACCACACCACAATTAGGTATGGAAGATCAAATACGCGGCTCGCATTTCTAGTAGTCTCCCATACTTGCTCGGAAATGCCGGCTGCATAATTACTATGCTCTGACGAGCAAAGCATGCATTCACATTTAGTATTACGTATATAGTTTTTTTTTATTTAAAATATATTTATTACGTGGGTGATAAGAAAAATTGTTCAAAACAAGCAATCATCGATTGCGTTGGTGGACTGAAAACTATTTGAATAAAAGTCGCCAGATGGATATAAATCCAAATCCAATAATGTTTGCATTTGCCATTACAAATTAAGTGACAAATGTAATTCATCCAGTAGACCGGTTTCGACCGTATTGTGAACTCTAAAATTATTGTCCATAATGATTCTACGGACGAGCTTGAACAAAGGTATATTTGCTACGGATTCCATGAACTCATCCAATGCGACACCTCGCTGCGCACAACACATTATTTTCAGTTATATATTATATTTTGTTAGTATTTCCACCAGGTGGAGCCTATGTGGTATCTCTTTAGACCGAGCCCTGTCCGCGGAAAAATTCTGGACAGTATTTCGAGCGTTCTTAGTAAAGGAGTAACCGGTCCACTGGACAAATTGCCTATGCTACTTGTTTATCTTGACAAATGTGTATATAACAGGATTAAAAAAATATCAAGTTCGAAACATTGAATGAGTTAATTGATCAGAACAAGTTTGCGAGCTTGAAATGAATACTACTCCAATTTTATTAAACCAGTCGCACAAAATGTCAAAACTTTTGTCCGTGTATTACAAAAGACGATCTACTCTTTGTACACTTAAAACATCATGCATCAAATATGCAAACTAACCGTCTTAAAGAGATTTTATTCATCCTTTATTTTAACTGATCCTAATAATTTAGTATCTACTACTTTTTTAACTTACAGTTATTACCCACTCCCTAGAATTTTATGCAAACCTCATTCAAAACTCATATTCTACATTGAATATATATATAAATTCTTTTAACAGTGATTCTTCAGATTTGTAAGCTCAACTTAAATAATTTTTTTTCCTATCAATCTAGTGTGTGAATGTTCTGTAATTAAACGATAACAAAATGATAACAATATTTTTATCAAGGTTGCGATTTGATATAAACACTAATCCCATTATATATATATATATATATATATATATATATATATATATATATATATATATATATATATCCCACCACTGATCGCATTTCTTGTTATTATAATAAAAAATATGAATCCATGCTTAAATGAAAGATAATGGTAAGAACGTTGGATTTCATTTGTTTATTTAAAAACATACTGAAATTTTACATTGAATAAATATCAGTTAAGCCATATCTGTGGTAGAATTGATATTCTGTTAAAATGTGAATCAGTTTTGGTGCTTTTAAAGGCGGTGGTTTTACAAAATTTAGTAACTTGTTAATTCAAGTATATATATATATATATATATATATATATATATATATATATATATATATATATATATATATATATATATTTTGCCCAGTGGATAATACTTGAAGAAATTTTAATACTATGAAACCGTTTTACGGAAAGAATTTTCTTTTCTACATTATAAAATGCTTGGTTAATCCTGAAAAAAATATATAATGCGACTGGTTTTTATATTAATATCGCAACCTTGACATAAATAATTGTGTGTTATCAGCTATGTGCTTATTATGATTTCGCTGCAGATCGGCATATACATTTTTTTATGAATGGGTATAGAATATTATCTGTTTATTATTACTGTATTTTATTCATCTCCGTATCTACTCTGATTTGCATATTTAAAATGCTCAATAAATCAAAGTCTTAACTTAATGACCTCTATTTGTTTTGGAACAAACTCAGCCAATGTGTAAATATTGTCAGAATCGTGTTTACCTATGACAAGATTTGCCTTGCGAAAGACTCAATTTCCTTTCTTATTAACAAGGCATCTATAGCACTTTCTTATAAATCAATATGCAACACAAATAAATATTTTAGAATGCAACTGTTAAAACTTATTTAATAGTATATTATTCGTCTAAATTACTTAAACCTTATTGAATTTAATGTACTCTTTCGACAGCTCAATTAAGCCTAGACCCTGATGGGAGCCGAAAAAGTTACACAAAAGAGACATCAGCTGTACTAAATAACTGTAGGAGTTTCTTGCTCTCTCCAATTTACTTAGAATAGAATACGATAGAGTTGCTTATATTTCCGCTGTTATCAGATGGCTTTATCGTAAAAAATTCATATAACGGATCTATTAAAATAGTGTTTACATAGGAAATAGCATTTTGAACCGAAAATTTGAAACACTATCACTGTGGAGTAAATCATCACGGTTCTAAAATTCTCAGTTGAAATACGAAATATCTAAATGGGTTATAAAATGCGCTGCCTGAATCATGCAAACAAACCGTACTTCCCTAAAATATTTGAAAGTCCAATTAATGAATTTATCCCGAATGACAACCCATTTTAAGGCGCTTTTACGCCAATGCCAGAAGGACTTGCAATTACCTGGGAGAAAGCTTAAAGTTATCGACGAGATTCATCACACACGGAAGCTTGTCGATGCCTTTGTCGGGCAGGCTATAATACACTGTTTCAACCATGCTTTGGCTGCCGTAAGAAAAGAACCATTTCTTATATCAAACCAGTATGTTCCTCGTCTATACTCAAAATTTCATGCTTGACACTTTCATTTCATATAGTTACTGCTCGCGGAATCCTTACCGTTATTGTGAAACATAACTTCTTACCACTATTCAAATTTTTGTTATGTTTTTCAACGATTGGTTAAATACAATGAGATAGGAGTTTACTTCAAGCCACCACCACCCGTCTAATAAATAATTGTTTAATTGTATTTCCTATATGTATGTGGCGAAAGCTGTAAAAACGTGAACATTCTTGACTGCCTAGAAATTGTGCAGTCGACATTTCCAGTCAAGTGCAATGTCCGCAATGTATGTAAGACTACTAGGTGTGAGTGCCGCATGTCTAATTTTGCTTTCCAAATATATGCATTGCGGTTTGATCCTCGCTTGTCAATTTGCCGTCGTACTCTGATGACGATCATGGAAGGTGGAAACTAGTCAGTGTGTGCGACTGGCGTTGGTTTAATTATGTTGTTCGACTGTGATTGGTGTCTTGTTCGAGCTCGCAAACTTGATTTAAAGAGTTATTCAAATATAATAGATTGTAAATCTAAGTTAAAATCCATCGAAAAATTATATTGTAACTTATTGCAAACGTATTGCATTTTCGAACGTTACAGAAAATATAGTCGAGAAATAATTGGTATCTAAAATACATGTATTTCTATCGTAACAGAGGTGTATAAATATGCAGTCTCATTTCCAATTGCTTCTGTGGTTTTAAAGCAGTTATGAGGCTTGCGTTCTTGTTAGAACGTTATGATTAGTTTTAACTGACATGAATGGAAGCTGTTTTATTGGTATTTTTAGATTATTCTAAAAGGAAAAAGGAAATTAACAGAAAAAATACTTGTCCCAACAGTATGACTGTTGGAAGGTAGTAATCTAAATTAAATTCAAAAAGCTAAATTGATTTAAATTCATTAAATTATACATAATTTGTAAAAAAAATATATACAAAATTAGAAATCAAAATAGGCTATACATTTAGTGGGTCTGTTTAAGAAGGAGAAGAATTAATAAATCTAATTAAATGTGATTATGTTAGAGCAAATTGCATGCTATAACTGAGAGGGTCACAAAAGACCGAATACCTGTTGTGAAAAAATACACTGAGAAAACTAGGAAACAGAATACGTAATGTGACAGGCAACAGCTACGAAGCAAAACTAACAAGTCAACCAGAACATAAACAATTAAACAATCATTGATTGCGCGGGTGGTGATAACAATTATTTAAATCAAGTTTGCGAGCTTGAAATAAACTCTAATCCAATTATATATATATATATATATATATATATATATATATATATATATATATATCAGTATAAACTGAGCACTGTAGAAAAGGCAATCCATCCATTAGACAGAGTTCGTCTTCATTGGGAATTCTTCAAGTAGACGGGACTCAAACCGAGACACATTTGCTTCGGTGTGTGCGATTATATCTACTGTGCCGCTCCACGCAATTTTCAGTTATACACTGAGTAATATTTCACGGTTAAACTTTCCTTCTGACATCTCTTTAGCTCTAAAGTTCCAGCTAGCCACCCCAAATCAATCATTATGGACTAGACACCATGCTACCTGTGGTAGTAGTATTAAATTGAAGATTATAACAATTAAACAAGCATAAATGTAGTGGGTTGCGATAAAAATTATACAAATCATGGTTGTGAGCTTGATATAAACACCAATCGTAACTAGAGAGTATTGTATGGTCGCATATCTGACTAAATCAATAAGTTAAACGTAGTATTCTCCTTCACATTAATGTTATTAGAAGCCGCCTGAAGCAACTCGCCCTCCAGAAATCAAAATTAGACCAAATAGGTGTGTTCCAGAAAAAATAAATATAACACAATGCAAGCAAGCATAGAAACGTGAAAGCAAGTTCTTAGAATGACAAATGAAAGAACTAGATAACAAAGAAGAAGAGAGATAAGTAGATAAAAAAGTGAAAATACGGATAGTCAAACAGATTATAAGCCGCATATCTCAATTTGATTTCCATATATATTCAATGCGGTTTGATCCTCGATAGTCAGTTTGCCGACGTACTCTGATGATGATCATGGAAGGTCGAAACGCGTCTGTGCGTTGCGGCTGGCGGTAGTTTTGCTATGTTATTCAACGACTGGTTAAATACCATATGATTGGTGCTTACTTCAAGCTCGCAAACTGGATTTAAAGAATTGTTACCACCACCCACGCGATCAGTCACTGTTTAGTTGTATTGCTTATATGTGTATATGTGGCGAAAGCTGCAAACAATTTATGTTCGTGACTGCATAGAAATTGTGCAGCCGACATCTCCAGTCAAGCTCAATGTATGCGAGACTGCTAGAGGTGAGAGCCGCATATCTAAATTTGATTTCCATATATATTCACTGCGGTTTGATTTTCGATAGTCAGTTTGCCGACGTACTCTGATGATGATCATGGAAGGTCGAAACGCGTCAGTGCGTTGCGGCTGGCGGTAGTTTTGTTATGTTGTTCGACGACTGGTTAAATACCATGGGATTGGTGTTTACTTCAAGCTCGCAAACTTGATTTAAAGAATTTTTTTTTTTTTTTTTTTTTTTTTTTTTTTTTTTTTTTTTTTTTTTTTTTTTTTTTTTTTTTTTTTTTTTTTTTTTTTTTTTTTTTTTTTTTTTTTTTTTCAGTCATGTTCTATGTGTGCAAGACTGCTAGAGGTGACAGCCGCATATCGAAGTTTGATCTACATATGTACTGCTAGAGGTGACAGCCGCATATCGAAGTTTGATCTACATATGTATTCAATGCGGTTTGATCCTCGATAGTCAGTTTGCCGACGTACTCTGATGATGATCATGGAAGGTCGAAACGGATCAGTGCGTTGCGGCTGGCGGTAGTTTTGTTATATTGTTCGACGACTGGTTAAATACCATGGGATTGGTGTTTACTTCAAGCTCGCAAACTTGATTTAAAGAATAGTCAAACAGAATTCTTTACAGTACAAGAACCTCAACACCAAATAATAACTAAAATGTTCAGATATTTATATTTCCGTCGTGCTGATTTTTCAAGGTCTCCGCATTGCTAAAATAAATTTAAACATTAAATGCAAGATATTTAATGCGAAACCTTTGGGCGTTCTATGACATATTACAGTTTACAGCACATTGTTATGCAAAACCATTAGCTACAACTTCTTCATTTTTAGGCGCATGGTGTGTGTGGCCCCTTGATCGACGGGTTCTGACTGGTCCCGTCACTCTGAATGATTCAACATAAGGGGTACTATCCAGTGAAAATGTGAAACGGATTCACAATGTTGTGAATCGTCATTTCTCGCCTCGTCTTCTAGTATTCGTTACAACACTCGTATTGATTCAACAATTTCAAATATGTCCTATCAAAATACCTTGAATGACTTTCGTTGCGCAGTGCTATCAACAATATATGAGGAGTATCTAAAGTACTGCATAAGTATGAGTGCAAATATGATAACGCGTCTGTCAGTCGTGTTTCCATAAACTGCGAAAGAATAATCCTTTTAAATCATACATACGTTATACTAATAACATGCAGATATCTAACTAACAATAAACGGCCCATATCTTATGACCACTATTAAAAACCTATTAAAATAAATATTTCTTTACTAAATTATATTCTATGCTTACATACATATTAAATAAAATCGATACAAACGATTTCACTTTGTCATAAACGTTTTTATTCAATTTATAAAAAAACATTCTTTAATGTTAAAATGACACGCTTTCACAGTTTAAGCATTATGCAGCTAGGTCAGTACTGAAATTAGTTCATGTGTCTCAAGCATTGCGAGACTACGCAAAAAGGTACTTCATGTAGCGATAACACTGAACTGTACAATAAAACAAATATTGACCCCACGTGTGTTGAAAACAGCTCTATAAATCAAGCTTACGTGCTTCAGATAGACGTCAGTTCCATTTCATCTGAACAACAGTCAGTCACACTTCCGACACGTTTCGACCTTCCATAGTGATTTTCATAGCGCGACGGTACAATGACCAATGAGGTCCAAACCTCAATTTATGTAAAAAGTATGGATTAGCAGATAGGCAGATCTCGCCAAATTTATTCTCGCATACATTGTATTTGTCTGGAAATTCCGGCTTTACAATTTTAAACCAGTCAGGAGCATAACAGTTTTGCCGATTTTACCACACGCGTTTAAGTTATGCTGGTAAGCAGTTATTAATTACGCGATTTGTGAAAGCGGTTAGTTAAATCAAGTTTTCGAGATTGAGATAAACACCAATAACGTTGCTTTGAACCTCCTAGATGAAATGCAATGGTAAGCCGAAACGCCTCGATGTGTTTCAATGCCTTTAGTTTTGCTATATAATTAAACGAGTATTAGTTTCAGGGGCAGTGATAACAATTACTTTTTAATCAAACACATGACCCATTAGATACATACATTTTTCAGTATAAACTATGAATTGTGTAGTCTAGAAAGGGCAATTTAACTAGTGGACCGGTTTCGTCTTTATTGGGAACTCATCACATACAGGCCAGAATTTGCCGAGACAGTGCTACAACCTGGGCACGTCTCCTTTGGAATCTGGTGCTCTAACCACTGAGCCACCCTGCCGCACATTCAACACTTTTCTAAGTTTAAATCGAAAATATTGTGACATGAAAACCTGGGGATATCGAAACGGACATGTATTAAGACTGCCGACGTAAAGTATGCAGTGGTTTCTATAAAATATCCTGAATAGCTACATTAATTTTATCGCCAAATATGACTGCTTCTTTGCACTGCATTCTGAAAACGCCTATGGATTATTCCATACAATTATAATAGATAGTCAATTACATCAATAAATTTCAGACATCCAGCTTCGCACATTTTCATTCAATTAAACAATATTTAAAATTAAATTACAGCCACAATGCCGTCAAATTTAACAACAAATATACGCAAGTAAAGAAGCAACTCGTGAGGTAGGTGTCAGTATTTCATTTTTTTTAAATAGTTATAAAACATTTTATTACTTCTAAATGTTTGAGATTTAAATTATGTCTCTTAAGCATTACATTTTTGTGAACGTTATGAAGACGTTAGTCTATGATTAGATAAGAATGAATTTCTAATTATTAAGGAGAATATTATATTAAGATCGGTGTTTCTCTCATTTTTGCAGGCAAATGATTTACTGATAAAGTCTGTAATAAAGAAATTAGAATAGCCAGAATTTGATATGATAGAAAACTGACCGATTTGGGAATTTTTAAATCTTCCCAAGACAGTAGTAATTTAATTGAAACTAATCGGATAGGAAATCAATCAACACTTAATCTTAAGAAAAATCAAGATGAACTACATAACCGTGGTTTAATCATAGCTATTCCTAATGAATGATCGGTTAAAAATGAGATAATTAGAGATGCTATACTATTAAACAATCAATGATTGCACGTGTGGTGGCAAAAATTCATTAAATCAAATCTGCGAGCTTCAAGTATGCAACCATACCTTTGTATTTAACTAGTCGTCGAACAACATAGCCTAACTCCGTTGTCACGTACTGACGCGTTTGGACCAATAAATCAGAGTCAATTACAGCAAAATGACTATGAGGATCAAACTAAACTCATATATATATATATATATATATATATATATATATATATATATATATATATTTATATATATATGTTTATATATATATACATATATGGTCAGCAAAGAGAAGATATGTGGCGGTCACCACTAGTAGTCTCTCATACATACTTAACTGAAAATGTCAGCTGTACAATTTATATGCAATCACGAACATTAACTTGTTAAATACAAGGGGATTTTTGTTTCCCTACAGCTCGCTAACTTAATTCAAATAATTGCAGGGCTTTCAAAACGACGCAACTTCTTTCAAATAAGGATGGGGTAAAATTTTAATTAAACGTTGTCTCAATGGTTTTAACAATAAAAGAGATAAACTTAAGGCAAATTATAAAAAAGAGTTAATGTCGAATAACGTTATATGTCTAAATGCTGATAGAACAGAAGAAACAACTCTGATGAGTCAACCCGTTTATAATAATAAAATGGCAGAACTGTAAAGCAATGTGTAATTATACACTAAAATGACAAAAGACCCAACGAATGTGTTACAAGTGCAAGTAAAATACTTACTTAATAATAAAATTCATAATGATTAATTGGTTTCGGCTCACAGTAAGACACTCATACAAAGAGATACAGTTGCGTCCAGAGTGTATGTTTTAGTTAAAGTGCATAAACATGGTAATTAACTAAGGATAATTGTCAAGGTACAAACCACACAAAACTTAGACCATACATAGATGAAAACTTATCAGTTGGTTGAAATTGTTGTTAAAAGTGATAGGTTGGTGAGCTTAGGTTCAGTATCTATATACAAAACTACACCAGTACCTGATGCCCTGGACTGTTTTCAACGTATCATAGTTGATGAACCATTAATATTAGAATGAAGTAAAATGATGATTGCACATATTTTGCAGATGATGGGTATATGCAAGTTTTCGCTTATTTTAAATTTAGGAAACGATTTTATAAGCAAATTAGAATTGCCCCAACGGGACAACATTTATCGGATTCATTAGCAAAAAATGCATTATTTGGACAATAATCCTTTAGATAAGACACCAATGATATCAAAATTGTGCCTACGGTTCTTGAATAACATATTAGTGATCTGAATCTATGGTGAAGACGATAGGATAAATTTCTTAAAGATAATCTAGCAAATGAGCGAATTTGCATTTACTATCGAAAGAGAATCATCTGTTCAATTACCATTTTTGGATGTCAAACTAACGAAAAATTATCAGAAATAAGATAAAGATAATTTTGGATAGATACTTACTTATGAATCATTCGTAATTTAAAGTCAAATTATCTGAACTGCATGCAAAATGGTTTATAATCAATAACATATATATATATATATATATATATATATATATATATATATATATATAATATATATATATATATATATATATAATATAATATAACATATAATATAACAATAACAAAACCTTAACATAAAAGACAAAAACATAGGGAGCTGGAATTAGGCAGATTACGTGAAACATTCTGGGCTAATTGTTACTCTCATAATGTAATAGAAACAACAACGATGGATATCGCAAGAAAATTTAATCGTAATCTCAAGTACGCAAAATCTGGTGGAATGAAGGAAGACCGTAAAGTCATTACATTACCGGACTTCAAATTAAATAGATAAGTTAAATATAATAGGAGAAATGTATTGAGATAGTCCTTTACCATTGGCACTAAACTCCTTGACCAAAAAGGAATAATTAACCTTTAGAACCATGAGGAGCGTTGAAAATTCAATGAAATTATTTTAGTCTCTTGTATGTTGGAGGGACCATGCGCCCAATCAAGGTAGGAAGAGTACATCAAACAGCTGTAAGTATTGAAATGTTGCTAAATCTGATCTTGTCCGTCACGCAGTGGAGACCGGACGTACTATTAACTGGGTTCAATATATAAAACCAGTTTCGGAGAACTAATATATGTGCAGTTGTGTATTAGGTGTTGCGCACCTAATAGCAGAGTTATTCGAATAGGACCAGAAGTACAAACCAAAGACAGAATGAACGAAATGTATAATCTCATGTACACATGCGTTTCATGCTTACTGCAAACTCATCAGTAGGAGTCGGTACTACGCACTATACCCACTATATATTTTCTAATGAAATGAGACATGAACGCAAAATAAAAGGCGCAGAAAAGCTGTCTTCTGGAAAATAAAATCGAGAAAATTTTGTTTTATCTGCGTTTAATGTACTTACAAATATGTCAACGTCGTTCAACTAACTTTCTGTTAATTTCCAAATTACGTAACTAATTATAATTTTATATTTGTATTAGTTCTGAAAACTTGCATCTACTAATCGTCGAGAAATGTTTGCTGCACTCTTGCGGTTTTAATTTAAATGATTGATGGGGCCGCCATATAGTCTTCCTTTAAATCATATAACTTCACATCTGGCATGTCACGAAAAGTTAATTAAATAATATTTTTCCATTCTGTACTAAACACATTTTACATTTCTTCATCAGTCCTGTTTCTCATAAACACACTCACGTACAAGCATATAACAACAGATTTTGTCTATCATCTTGGAAACACGGATTAATTGCAAAACGTTATCTTTAAGCATAGCATTCCTGGAGTAGAGCAGTATTAAATAGCTTTAACTAAATTACTTAATTTCCATGAGCCAGGGCTTTATTTCGTATTTCAATCCACTTATATAGCAAGGCCAAATAAAATGAAGTTCAATGAAATATGCCGAAAAAAATGCAAGATAAAAATGATAAAACAAAAAATTTTCAATCAATAACCAATTTGGTCATTTTGACAATTTTCTGTTACGGAGAACTAGAATATAGAAGATTATGTAATAAACATGTCACGTCTATTAACATGTTAGATCTCATAAGGCCAGGAGGATATGACAAGGTAACCAGAAACAAAAGTGTAATCTAGTAAGCAAAAAAATGTATACATGAAATTACACTTTTGTTCCAGCAACACCAAATATAGTAAAAAATGAAAACAACTACACCAAAAAATTAATCTAACGCAACTCTAACTTCTACACCGAAAATTTTGGTCTTCAAGTCATTGAAGAAATGAAGCAACCATTAAATCGATCAATAAATTTGACATTTTTAAGTAGATAGTCTTATAAACCAGAACAAAAGATAGACTATTATTTAACGAAATACTAAATAAAATAATTAACTTATAAGTCACGCATTTATTAAATAAATCACTCATTATTTTTTAAAATGCGAAATCTATACATGTGCAAAATGAAAAATAAATTTATCAGATATAAGAATCGTTACTCCTAATATTCTCAAGTATCTACAAATGAACATCTCTTTTATATATATATGTATATATATATATATATATATATATGTATATATAATGAAAGTACAAAAAAATAGAAAATGCAAACGTAGAGAGAGAGAATGAAGTAAGGAACCAAACAAGTAATTGCGCGCATCATCCTACAGTTCAAGCTCAATGCCAAACATGCTTTTTCTGCTTGCAAAAATCCAATAGCAGTTTGTTTATCCATGAAGCTTCGTATGAAGCTAACTCAATTCCGTTATTGCGATTGATAACTATTTGAAATGCTACGTCTTTAGAGCATTTTTTAGAGCATACATGTGAGTTTTTAACGATATGCTGCGCAATAGTATACGTTTATTCACTATTTGGTTTAATACAGGTGCTTAAGTTTGGTCTTTCAATATATATATATATATATATATATATGTTCATTTTGAGATACTTGAGAAAAATGGGAAAAAGGAGCGGTAATTACTCTGATAAAATTTATTTTCTTTGTGCATAGGAAAAGATTACTATAAATCACAAATTACAAAATGTATTAATAAATAAAAGCCTTTACATCCAGTGAGCATATTAACTTATTCAACAAAATAATCAATGCTAATAACAACACACTTACCTGGACTGGGTTGACGAGAGCCGCTTGAAAGAGCAGACAAGTCATTTGTAGAAACACTTCCCGTCATAAGATAGGAATTATGGTGGTAATCGGGCAAGTTTTCATGGAAAGGAGGATGTTTTTCGGAAGGTAGGCAAAACTTGTTCATGTCTCCATTTAGGCGCTTTTGAATCGTAGACTCACTGTTCCGCTTTACTTCACTGTTTACCTTTTGCACTGCTAAACCTCTTCCGTCAATTAATGGTTTTGTTTCGATTTTATCATGTACGAGACCATTATTTTGAGTCTGTTGGCCTGTGTTTAAGACCCCGCCAAATCGAGACTGCCGATTGGCTGGTGAATTATGCTCGTCGGACAATTCTGCAGAGTCAATATGGCGTCCATCAGGAGCTGAAACATTCTTAATATTTTGGATTCTATCTGGGAGTTGAGAATAGTTTGGCAAATTATCTGAACTGACTTCAGGCAATTCCGATTGTAGCATATTGTCAAACACTAATGAGAGAGGTCTAGCAGTGCCCTTGGCGGTTTGTGTTAATTTGTCTGTATTTTTTCGGCTAAACTTCACTCCTTTTGAATTTTCTGTTATTTGTGGTTCAATATTAGCTACAATTGGTTCTTCTTTGTAGGCTAGGAGGTAGTTTCCCGAAGGGTCCTCTTCAACATTTGATGCGAGAGGCTGAAATGTTTCGTCATCCTTCTGGCTGGTTAAACGAGCCTGCGCTATAGAGGAGGCAGAATTGTAGGGTGAATGCTTACGCACCGATGATTTGAAATTGTTCTAAACAAGTTGGAGAACAGCAAAACAAACAAAGATTTCACGTATTCTAACGTGTGAATTTCCTACGCCCGAAATGAATTAGTTGTTCCTTTTAAATTTTGCGATGAATTGCATTAAATATAAATACGATAAATCCACTCAAATTATACATATGCATAGGAAGATTTTTATTTTGTTCTTTATGAAATTAAGATATGCGTAAAAATGCGGAAGAAAAGAACATATTTTTGCGTGGATATTGTGTGTAACAAATTGGGCTTGAAATTATTTCATAGTGATTTGCGTATCCTTATCAAAATCACATAAGAAAATTCGTTTGTCTAATGCAAATATAAAATTATATCATTTTCGGATATAACTGTTCTTAATTGTATCCTATAAACACTTAAATAGTCGACAAGTAGTATATCTATGCAATTGCTGTAATTGCACATAGCATTTACCATGTAAAATTGTAATGATGCCTATTTAATTAGCAGAATAGTGGATCAGTTGTTATGCTATAATGCTGAAAGTGAAAAATATTGAATTACTGTCCTGATTTTCATATAAGTAAACGAACATTGGTTTCGCGAGCGGTGCTAAACTAATGTGAAAACCAAGGTTCCGATTATGATGCAAACACCAATCTTATTATGTACAAATATTTGTCAGTATAGACTATGCGTCACGTAATGTAGAAACGGCAATTTATCCAGTAGACCGGTTTCGTCTTTATTAGAAACTCTTGAATTAATATCCAGAATTTTCCGCGGACATGGCTCGAACCTTGACACGTCTATTTTAGAATCTGAGTTTATGGCAGGATGGCTTAGGGATTAGATTATCATTGAAGAGTTCCAGTAAGGATGAAACCAGTCTATTGAATAAAATGTGTTTTCTACATTGTGCAATGTTTATTTTAAATTGACAAATGCATGTTTATAATAAGACTTGAGGTAACATCAAAATCGTAATCTTGATTTAATAATGGTTTTGATATTCGTGAATTTGGTGCTATTTATGTCTTATATATTTAATTCAGGGTATAAAATTATGCCTACTAACAATTTATATTTAGTAGTGCTATAGGAAAGATGACTATAATCAAGGTTGCGATCTTGATATATACACCTGACCCATTATATATGTTAAAAATTTGAGAGTGTAGAAAATGCAATTCATTCAGTAGACCGGTTTCATCCTTATTTGGAACTCATCACGTACTAGCCAGAATTTGACGCGGACAATACGTGATGAGTTCTCAATAAGTACGAAACTGGTTTACTGGATGAATTGGCTTTTCTACACTGTAAAATTCTTAGTTTATACTGACAAATGCATGTACATAATGGGTCAGGTGTTTATATCACGACTGCAACTTTGATCATGGTAAATTGTCATTACCGCCCGCGCAACCAATGTTCGTTTAATTAAATAGAAATCAATTTTAGAGCAGTCTGAATGCCTAATTAAATGATCATTGATTGTGCAGGCGGTAATAGTAATCTTTTTTTTAAATAGTTTGGGTCTTTGTTTAAGCCAAATACAAACAAACTTAAAGGTTGACACAGATTATTCAGACGAAGTAATTTACCCTCCGCTGCATTTTTATGATCCATGTGTGCGGAACTATAATGCTGGCGAGCGCGCCTAGAGTGCAGGTCTCTTTTGTCCTACGGCTGGGAAAACAGGCGTCCCGCTTATGATAGCAGAGCTTGCACCAAGTACACTGGACACCGACGACCTCGTTTGTAGAAGACGCCTGCATTGGACAAAAATTAATATGTCAGGCTGAACAAACATTTGGTGCTTCCTATGTTAAGGTTACCAACAGCAGAACTTTAAAAAATTTTTAATTAAATATTTCTTATAGATCTATACCAAATGTGCATAACTAGACGCAAATAGTAAAAAGGTATTTCTAAAATATTTGATACAAAATGTGGTGCTCCCAATAATCAGATGAATAAGGAATTTATATAGCATCGTTTTGCATAAAACACCAACCAAAAAGAATAATAGACTAAACAATCATTTTAGCGTAGCTTTAATCGTCCTTGGGACACGAAACGCAAGCAATCCGTAACTGTTCCATCGTTTAGAGCACAAATCCGCCAGAGAAATAGTGACAGCCGTCATATCGCATAACGAGCATCTCAACATATTCCATAAATACTTTTCGTGTCTACCGAAGTCGCGCTCTTTGTTCGTCGCATTCTAAACCAAATTAAGATTTTTTAGGTAAGCTTTGCAATCAATAATAAAAGAAGATGGATACAGCTTCGGAAGCATCAAAAAGTGAAAATGTTTGTAATATTTTAAATGTGTATGATTAACTGCTTACCCTTTTAGTACAAATGTAATATAATAAGCGGATGAAATTTGCTGCTGAAATAAACAATAATTGATTGCGCGGGTGGTGGTAAAAATCCTTTAAATCAAGTTTGCGAGCTTGAAGTTAATACCAACCCCAACTAGTGCGTTGCCGTCGTACTCTGATGATGATCATGAAAATACGAAACGCTTGAGTATATGTGACCGACGGTAGTTGTATTATGTTTTTCGACGACTGGCTAAATACAATGGGATCGGTAGTGATTTAAAGAATGGCTGCTGAACTATACGAATAGAAAATCAATATTTATTTTCTGTAAAAATTTATACAATCCTGCTGATTTTAATCCGACACTTAAATCTGTTATAGTGTATGTTAACACTAACACCATGTAAAATTTCGATTGTCAATGATAGCCGACCATAAATTTGCCCAAAAATGAAAAATCATAGAGACGTACCTCTTATTTTCCATGCCTTATATATATATATATATATATATATATATATCAGGTTTAACTTTCGCTAGTCAGTTTGCCGTCGTACTCTGATAATGATCATGAAAGTTCGAAAAGCTTGAGTATATGCGACTGACGGTAGTTTTGCTATGTTGTTAGAAAACTGGATAAATACCACGGGACTGGTGTTTGCTTCATGCTCGCAGACTTGATTTAAAACCTGTTAACCCCATCCGCGCATCCAATAATTTTTTTAATTTTATTACCTATAAATATATGGTGAAAGCTACATACAAAGTGTGCAGCCGAAATTTCCAGTAAATTACAATTTATGCAAGACTACTACAAAAATTCAAACAAAAATAAAACATTGTTTACGATATTAAAGTAAATTCATTAAATAGAAAGATTACTTCTGTACAGGTAATTCCTAACGTACTTATTTACTTGAAAGCACATGGGAAGGATACTAGGAATATATATATATATATATATATATATATATATATATATATATATATATATATATATAAACTTACCATTAAGTGGCGACGTACCATCCTCAATAATTGCACGGCGGCTGAATAGAATAACTAAGGACAACTTTCCCAGTGTTAAAGTTAATATGACATTTAGTACACAGAAAATCATGAGGTTGGATGCCAAAAGATCAATTGCCAATTCTCAAATCATTCATAGTCTACAAATTCTCATGTATGTGCAGTAACATATATCGGACGTACGAAGCAATTGATAAGCAGAATCCAGCAACATTTGCCACAGAAATTGATTAACAAAGGCTTGGCACCGTCAGAGAAATCAGCTATTTCCGATCATATATTGTAACAGGAGCTTGTCAATTCGACCAATTTCACAATTCTACATAAAGCAAAATCAGAAAAATTATTATTTATCTATGAAACCCTTTACATAAAACAACAAGCCCTGACCTTAATATTCAAAAGTTTCATCAACATGATATTCTCATCGACTGGCCAAGAATAACAAAATTCAACAACAATCTACTAGTATTCTGTCAAGAACAAACAGGCCCTCGACTAGAATCAACAAACGTACAATCGGATTGGCAACAAACTGAAGTGGAAATAACAGAGGCGCATACGATGACAGAAGTCTCCAAACAATGTGAGCGTTTAACACTGCAATCCACACTGGCGTTGTTACCATGTGAAAACTTTGCGCAACTTGAGTGAAACGATCAACTATACTGGGAAAAAATAGCATTCGTACATGTAACAGTGAACAATGCGCACAAATGGATTAATTCTCAAGCAATCAAAACAATAATGACAAGATATCAGACATCACTTCGCAATACTGCGAGAATGACCTTTACATGCAAACACGCATACACACAAACACAAACGCATACACACTCACCAACTAGCCAAAACAAGAAACAGCAGTAAAAACGAGTCAGATGTGTTAGCACTAGCATAATCAATTGAAAACCGAAAATGTATAAATGTTTGATTGCATAAGAGAGGATTAGTATTCACGAAATAAATGTCCTTTATCCACTTTGTATTTGTGTTTTCCTAATTATAAAGAATACTGTTAACTTAAAAAGGAATGGACTTTATAAATATATATATATATATATATATATATATATATATATATATATATAAACTTCGTATTATAATCCATGCATTGCATACGATAGAAAAGACAATTCCTCAAGAACTTCATAGAATTTTGCTGAAGCCAGGCTCAAAACGATGGATGAGTGCAAGACTTCGCAGTACATTTGGCTTCGCTCGAGCCCAAGTTGCCGCAAATTCTGACATGTAGTTGACGAGATCCCAATAGGAAAGAAATAGGTCTAGTCAATGAATTGCCTTTGCAACCTGAAGCTATGCTTCGATTTTACTGTCAACATTTATATATATATATATATATATATATATATATATATATACATCATGTTATATAACATCAATTCAATATTATATCTTCAACTGACGTAGTCTGTTCTAAAATCGTAGATTGAGGTAGAGAAGTTAATAATTTAGATGAAAGAAATGCCAAATAATCTCCATCTGAAGGAAGGACTAACCAAACTATTGATTGGCATATTACGGAAAATTGCGCGTAGTATGCGTCAGAGGTGGTGCAGTTGGTGAGTTAATGTGCTCTGAATCGTGCCTCGTTCATGGCAAATTTTAGCAAATACCTAACAGCTTCCTGAGAAGGCCAAACCCGCACATTCGTTTCGTGCTTACTGGCGACTCATCAGTAGGAGCCGGTATTACGCCCTTTAACCACTATATATTTGGTAGAAGAATGTTGGATAATAGGACGGTACAATCTCCTAGACGAATGTGTAAGCCTGCAGTAGTGAAGCTAACATCATATAAAGTCAACGACAATGCGACTTCAACGCAAACTCACACTATATAATATATATACCGAGTCTGTAAAGGATACTAACATTATGGCTATTGTGTCAGTAACCGATAACAGAATTATAGTAAATAAAAGTTAGATGGTACTAACACTATGGTTGCCGAGTCGGTACACGGTACCAACATGATGGATATCAATTTATGCTATAGTCCGTCGAAATTGAGAATTACAACTATTTGTGAACACATGTAACTCCAGTAAATCGATACACTGTCCTTGATCGCTATCAGTTAACACATTTCGAGGTAATCATTAACCCACATTCCTCACCCGATTATATAGTGGTTAAAGCGCGTAATACCGGCTCCTAATGATAAGTCGCCTGTTAGCACGAAACGAATGTGCATGAGATTATTCATGCTTGTCAGTCTTACGAAGTGCACTGCAGATGATCAAGAAAGGCTGAAGTAGGCCAATACGTGTTAAAGACGATCGTTTCGTTGTGCTTTGCGTTTGGCTAGAAATGGAATTTTCGCATATTTCGAGTCCGCATACCAAGGCAAAACACCAATTATGGCGTGTGTGTTACTGGTATGAGGTGTAAAACGCTCCGCCGCGCTCAAGCCTGTTATGCCAAAACGCACAGTTTGATCTTCTATAGTCAATGTGATAATTAGTTAGTCAGGTGTTTGAGCATAATGAACAACTGGCAATAACTGATCGTTTGTCATAATTTATCAAGATTGATCACCATTCGCGTTGGCCCACTTCATTAAGTTAATACATTGATATTTTTTATCTTTAAATTTCATTATTAGTTAATCGGCGAGCGATTGTCAATAGTTCGATTATTATTTAAATTAAATAACCTGTCAACTGTCTTGATTTAAAAAAAAACTACATGAAATATTGGACGTTGCGAGAGTAATTGAGCTGTAAATTTGAATCGTAAGAATGCTATAATTAAATCATTTTATCTCTTTCTTGTTTATTTTCCCTTAATGTGTTTTAGCAACAAATATTCATATTTAAACTGTTCAAAACACAAGATTTATTTGATTATTTTCGACAATGTGCTGTTATTAATTCTTCATTTAGAACAAACAAACTCCATAATTAGATTTAAGTAAATTTATTTTCGGGTTTATTAATTAATTGAATTCTATCATTCTTTAACACACAAAACCTTAATTTTCTCTGTCATTATGCATAGTTTTCGATAAAAATGAATTGGAGTATATTGAAGTTGTATTATAAGTGCCATAATAGTATTTGGTTTCGTTTGGGTTTGAGTTATGTTGGTTTAGTTTATTGTCATGTCGCCTGAATTTCTAAGCGGGATTTAATATATCATCGTACATCCGGTTTTCTTGCAGAGGCTTTTGCCTGTTTATTTGTTTTATTTCTGAGTTGTGCATAAGTGCATATTATGGGACATTAGTACTGCCTCTAGCTAGTGCCAAGCCGGTAGTTTTTACTTGAATCAATTGGATTTCGACTGTTCTACGCAGTTATGCCTTTCTAACTGGTATGTAGCAAAGTCTGTTGCTTGATGTAGGTTTTATCGCTTATTCGTGGCTAGTCGTATGTTATATTGTGCCAATAGTCCTTCAAGATAAAATAAAAACCTTCTTGTTGTTTGATGAAATAGACTTCATGGCAGAAAATATATTAGAAATTAGTGTCATATTAATAAATATATATAGCTAATGATTGGAAATGTAAAGCGATCAATAAAAGTTAGCTCTTACCTTGAATTATAGAGTCACGCTAAATATGAGTCATGCCACAGGTTAACTTTCTTTTTATCGACATGATAAATTTAATCTTCTAGGGGTTATATGTGTTAATGCGGACTATTGAATGGTACTGGTAATGAAATGGCCATCTGGCAGTCTCCTATGAATACGCCTATGCAAATGCTGTCGACGATGAGACGCAGAGTTGACATGGCTTTCATCAGAGCCGCTTCCTTGTCCTCACAAATCAGCTTCAATTGCTGATATGATTTAACGGCTTGACACCACTTAAACAAACGACCGAATGTGTATAGTATCCACAGCTTCCTTTCGTTGGTAGTAGACCTACACTATCAGTCTCGCAAAGACGGATAGATCCCCATTTACAACTACGCATCGAGCTCGCCTTCGTGTGGTTTTGAGTGCTGATTCGGCCGCAGGTATCCTCATCGTGCGTACTAATCACTGTAAGCGAGCTACGAACTAACCTTCTAATCAAAACGATTGACTAAAACTGATTTACCCGCAAAGCTTATCGCTTTAGATAAGCTTGGCCTAGAAAATCCAATCAATACAATTTGATATATGTATTTGGAAAACTAAATAATTATGCGAATTTAAATTTGACAGAATGACTGGTGTCAAACTATGAAAGAATTGCATAGCATTATCTAAAATTTAAATAAGAAAAGAAACTAAGACTTCTGGAAGTCGAATGCTAACTGCTGGGCAGAGTTTGCAGCCAGTTGGGCAATTAGTTTATGATCTTGCCACAAAGAAAATAAACTTAAACTATAGCTGCAAAATAAAAGTTACCTGCTGAGTAAAATGTCATTAAAATGGCAGATACAGACGCGTTCGCTGCTTCTTCTATAATCTTACGCCGAATAGCTATTCATGTGTTCCAATTTTCGTTTCTACAAACTTGTCAATCAAATTGCAACGGACAAGCGTTAGTAGATCTTAATGTTGCCATGCGTTGTAGGCTTATAACACGAAAGCATGGAGTCAACGGCGAGAAAAAAAATGTGGTTGTCAGTCGGCATACGCGATTATTGCGAACGACGGCATATCTGGTCCACTCATTCGATGGTTTATATGCTCGTCGAATGAATAATGGCATGCCAGTCTAAGGATAATCACAGCACAAAATAATATAAATAATTTTGTAATTCAAGGTAGCGAGCTTGGGATAAATACCAATTTCATCATATATATATATATATATATATATATATATATATATATATATATATATATATATATATACGTGTCTGTATGGATGGCAATTAAATTATGATAGATTAATTAATTTCAAAATAATTTTATTAAAACTCTTTAATGAATGAAGCAGAAATACTAAGCTTATACATCAAAAGGATTAATTACATTAGAAGAAAGCGATCTTCTTGGAAGATGGAGAAGTTAGAAGATCGATTGCTGTTAAAATATGATATTTTCACTCAATTTTCACAAGGTGACAATAAAAATAAATTATATTATAAGATACTCCTTACAGAACTGATAAACGGTAAATAAAGTGGCCAGGAAAGCAAAGCTCCTATGGTCTTGTGAAGGGCGTCAGAAATGTATATATATATATATATATATATATATATATATATATATATATATATATATATATGAATAGAACAGAATAAATGTTAAGGTCAATTAATTAATGAGACATTAATTTTTAAATCAGTTGTTAATTTTGGACATTTGATGTTACCGCTGGTTTCATAAACAAAGTTTTTTTTTGAAAAATATTGAAATTAATTTGGAATTTTTAATTGTGCTTATTGTCGAAGATTTTGAATTTTCATTTAGTGACTGTAATTTTCATTCTTCTTGAGATTTTGAATTGCGCGTTACACATACTGCGTGTTCTCGGCTTAACCTTTTTTCCTGAAAGTCATTTAGCGAAGCGATATTTTGACAATAAATTATTAAAATTGACCACAAATTATTTCTTATCGATATTACAGGAAGGGTCTCAAATTCGCTTTAGGTAATGATCGTTGTCACTTCCAGAAAGGCAAGCTGTAACAATTAGTTAGACGGTGAGCATACGCAATATGTCTTAATAAATATATTGCAATAAATCTTATTTTAACATAATGAATATCAGCAATAAATGTGTGGATACAGAGCAATGAACCGAATGACTGCACAACTAATAATTACTTAAATTTGTAGGTCCTAGTATCAGTAGCAATTTCACATACATTTTTCCCATTATTACGGTAACTTGCACATTCTGAGGCACTTCATATGATTTTACTCATTATCGCAATTACTTAAAGGGACAAAACTATCACGCTACATACGGTTGTTAATTGCAGAAATGAGAGCAGATCACCTTATGTTCAAGTCTAATGGTTGTGTGTGTGCTCATCTTAAGTAAGTCGGTTTGTCTGAATGCACTCATGAAGAAAAATTAATTTTCAAACGTGTCATTACAGGTGACTGATATCAGATTTTAATGTACTTTATTAGTATTAAAATAAAGTAATGAATTTTGAGTTACGTTTAGATTGCAAACATAACTGAAATAAAGCTCAAAGGTATTATAATAAGAATTTCTGGTTTCCTTTTCCTGTAAACTTAATTTATTGCCTAAAGACTGTTTTCGCAGTGACCTTGTTAATACTGCTTAGGCTTTTTGAAATAAAATATCGACAAAATAGTTACTTATGCAACGATTATTATTCAAATACAAACTCATCTACGCTCTATATCACACTCACAAACACAAGAACAAAAACTAATAGTGACGTGTAAACAAATGGACTTCTTGCGCAGATATGAGGAGGCTTTACCTCGTTTAAAAATTAAATTTTTATAAGTAGAAGTAGTATTGTTTCTGACTCTTTTATCTTATAGTAATAATTATCATATGATAATGATGAAGACGAAGATGATTATTATTATTATTATTATTATTATTATTATTATTATTAGTATTATTATTATTATTATTATTATATTATTATTACTATTAATAACACTCTTTATTATTATTATGACTATTATTATTATTATTATTATTAATATTATTATTATTATTATTACTATTATTATTGTTAATTTGCAGCAAACTAAATTATTAATATTATTTTTATCAATAATTGTATTCAACGAAAATAATTTTGTTTTATAATTATATTTACTATTCTGCAAAACACTAAATAATCATTATTATTGCATCTATTATTATTTGTAGTAGTATTAGTAGTAGTAGTAGTAGTAGTAGTAGTAGTAGTAGTAGAAGTATTAGCAACATGAGTAGTAGTAGTAGTAGTAGAAGTAGTAATGATATTAATAACACTAGTAGGATATTTAGTAATCATTATATCAGTACAATTATACGAATATTGGTTGAGCGGGCGTTGATAACTATTAGAATCAAGTTTGCGATCTTGATATAAGCATCTAAACCATTAATTACATACATATGTCAGTATAAACTATGAATTTTATAATGTAGAAAAGGCAATTCACCCGGTAGACCGGTTCCGTCTTAATTGGGAACTCGTCATGTACTGGCCAGAATTTGTCGCGGAAAGGACTCGAAGCAGACGTGCCAAGGTTCGAGCCCTGTCCGCGGCAAATTCTGACCAGTACATGATGAGTTCCCAATAAGGACGAAACCGATCTACTGGATGAATTTCCTTTTTTACACTATACAATTCTTAGTTTATACTTACATACGTAAGTAATTAAGTGTCAGGTGCATTATATTAGTATTAGTAATAGTAGTAATGTAGTAATATTGATATTATCACAATGGTTATAATTATATCTCAAACCATTATTTTGTTACTAATATTAATATTATTATTAATATTATTATTATTATTATTATTATTTTTACTTTTATTATTACTATTATTTGCCATAAAACTAAAATGCCACTATCATTTTAATCATACCTATTATTATGCTATTCTTCCATTTATTAGTGTAATACCGTTATTTATATTATAATGATTTTTACTGATATGTAGAAAATTAAAATATTATTTGTTTGGACATGTTTTTTTCATTTTTAATCAAATGAACATCAAAGGCGTGTGCGTGCATGAATACTATATGCAGTTAACTTTAGGAGCTGGCAATTTTTCATTGATAGGATTATATAACGTACCTGCCATTTTGTTTTTCCCAGCTCTATTGCATAAAAAAAATTGTAATTTTGAATTTTTCAGCTACATTTTTTCATATTCATTTTTTCCGATTTCATGAACTTGTGTTTGCTGGCGTTTCTGAATCAATAATTCTAAAATATGTTAGATAATCCAACATTAAGGTTTTGATAAATAAGTTTCACAGCACTGACAATCATAAATAGACACTAGGTGTAATGCTGTCACTTGATTTCCAACAATTATTTTTTTAATTATAACTTTACTATTATGAATAAAATAGCCAAAACGTTCACAGCTCATAATATTGTAAAACAATTTTGTTGTGAAAAAAATGCAAGATAACGTTGGAATGTAATTTAGTTATAAACAACAAAAATTAGCTTACGTTTGTTTTGAAACCGAACTTGCTTGTGAAAGCCTGAAGTATATAACAAATATAAAATATTTTAGCCAAATAATATTTTCATTAATAATTAACATTAAACAAGAAATGTGAATGCTCCCGTTTACAGGCGAAAAAATATTCATCTTTAAAAAAATTGGAAGAGTTTAACAATTCTATTCATATAGTAACGAATCCGAATTCGCATTGATAAAATACATTTGCTTTATAAGGCAATATTAAGTTTTAATCGACAAAATTTATATATATCAAATCAATTTCAGTTCTCTTGAATTCAATATCATTTTCCCAGGTGGCATAGTGGATGGTTAACAATGACAAAGCCTATAATGGCTAGTTAAACCTTTTTACTAAAGCTATACCAAGAGGGCCTAACCTATCGGAACTCCTGACTATAAAACACATTGTAATGTAAATAAAAGACACGTGAAGTGCGCGACTGGGGCGGCGCAGTGAATGCATTGCTAGACATTGAAGCGAATGTGCCCCGGTTCGATCCCCGACCGCGAAAATTCTAGCATGCACTTCAAAAGTGCTAAATAATAACGAAAATGATCTACTTGATGTAATTCATTTGCTATATTATGCAATGTTTAGTCTATACGGGCAATTTCTATATAGAAATCTCTTACTAATTACAATGTTCAATAACTTTTTACCATGTGGCATTGTTGCTGTACTATAGCGAGAATTCGAGGGTAGCCAGTTTAAATTTTGGTCGAAAGCGATGTCAAATAAACTTTTCCCGAGTTAAAGACGAACCAACAACAATAGCTGGAATAAAACTGAAATCTGCATGTAATACGTGGCTGGAGTGGCGCAGAATAAGAGTTTCTAGACTAACGCAAATGGGGTCCCGTATGATCGCGCGCCGAAAAATTCGAAAATTAACTTTTAAATGGCCAATAAGAACGTAACAATTTTACTTGATGAATCTCAATGAACGGCTTATGCAATGTTTACTATATACTGATTATTTATGTATATATATATATATATATATATATATATATATATATATATTTTTAAATGTATTTATTTACGTATGTATGCATATATGTATATATGTATTTATGTATGTATGTATGTATGTATGAATGTATGCATGCTTAGATGTATGTATGTATTTTTGCATGTATGAATGAATGTTTGTATGTATGTTTGTATGTATGTGTGTTTATGTATGTATGTATGTATGTATGTATGTGTGTATGTATGTATGTATGTATGTATGTATGTATGTATGTATGTATGTATGTATGTATGTATGTATGTATGTATGTATGTATGTATGTATGTATGTATGTATGTATGTATGTATGTATGTATGTATGTATGTATGTATGTATGTATGTATGTATGTATGTATGTATGTATGTATGTATGTATGTATGTATGTATGTATGTATGTATGTATGTATGTATGTATGTATGTATGTATGTATGTATGTATGTATGTATGTATGTATGTATGTATGTATGTATGTATGTATGTATGTATGTATGTATGTATGTATGTATGTATGTATGTATGTATGTATGTATGTATGTATGTATGTATGTATGTATGTATGTATGTATGTATGTATGTATGTATGTATGTATGTATGTATGTATGTATGTATGTATGTATGCATGTATGTATGTATGTATGTATGCATGTATGTATGTATGTATGTATGTATGTGTGTATGTATGTATGTATTTATGTATATATGTATGTATGTATGCATGTATGTATGTATGTATGTCTGTCTGTATGTATGTATGTATGTGTGTATTTATGTATGTATCTATGTATGTATGTATTTATGTATGTATCTCATCTTATATACATTTGTTAGCATAAAGTAAGCATCGTATAAACACCAGTCCCATCCTATATACATTTGTTAGCATAAAGTAAGCATCGTATAATGTAGAAAAGTCAAATCATCAAGTAGAACGCCTTCGTCCTTATTGGTAACTCTTTAGGTACCGTACAGAATTTTGCCTTGAGCAGGGCTCGAACCTTGTACGTCTGCTTCGGAATACGTAGCTCTAGCCACTCAAGTCAATGTGTTTGTGAAATACATGCTATTCTGCCTATTGAATAGGTTAACCAAATAGTCATATACGTCGGGAGAAGTCAAAGTCTTACGAAAGCAACATATGTTATAAAAACAATTTGTCCGAACAGTTGGTGAAGTTCGCATGAAGCAGTAAACAATTTTAGCCTTTATATAATTAAGTGCACGCTGGTTGCCGGGCAGTGATTAAAATTACTATAATCAAGGCTCGATTTAATATAAATACCTGATTCATTAAGAACATACATTTGTCAATATAAACGAAGAATTGTAAAACTGAAAATTGTGTGTAGTGTTCGGTAGGGTGGCTCGGTGGTTAGAGCACCAAATTCCAGAGCACCCGTGCCCAGGCTTGAGCCCTGTCCGAGGCAAATTCTGGCCAGTACGTGATGAGTTCCCAAAAAGGACGAAACTGGTCTACTGGATGAATTGCTTTTTCTAAATTATACATTTCTTAGTTTATATTGAAAATGTATGTACTCAATAGGTCAGGTGTTTATATCAAGATCGCAACCTTGATTATGGTACAATTAAACAATAATTGATTGGGATTGGTGTTTACTTCAAGCTCGCAAACTTGATTTAAAGACTTGATTATGGTAATTTTTAAACTTTGTTCCTGATCATTCACAAGTTATCATTTCTTAGATGTACTCTTTGCATTGAGCTTCTAGCTGACACACATAAATGCGTATGTTTGTTGTTAATTATGGCAAACCTGTTGGATTTTCACGTCAGAACGCTTGTTTAGCACTATCTAGCACTTGATCTTAAGCACTTTGCGGAATGAGAGTCGTCAACGATTAAACGGAATCTTATGCACGATAAGAAGAAAATTGGCGGTTAGCAGTGAGAATACATAAGTTAGAAAATCATGATTCTCAGAATGCTGACAACAACCTATTTATAAGGACCCATAATTTCGCCAAACAGTTCAACTTTCAATAGCCAGCAATAACGGGAAATGGTACTGATAGTTTTGTATAGCTTTTAAAATTATATTGAAAAGACTATTTAATTTAGCAGTCAGGAGAAGAGCCCACTAAATGTCCTCAAATTGTACTACACCGCTGCACAAAGCTAGAATGAAATTTCAATTGTAAAACAGCAATTATCTAGACTTGAAAATTCTTTATAAAGCCTGAATTGAAAATGATACACCTAACAGATTATAGTAAATTATTCAAACGTTAATAGGGTGTGTTAAATGAGTTCACTTTATCACTTTATGCATTATTGATAGAATAGAAAACGTTCGAAACGTATTTCGTGCAGCGTTTATGCAGTAATGTAAACAGAAACCAGCTTATTTGAACTCTCTCTCTCTCTCACACACACACACCCACGCATGCGAGTATACACAAATGGCCGTGAATATGCCATAAAACGAGTGTTTCTCACATTCTGACTACAAAATACTCTACTATTGCTATTACACATGCAATCTGATTAATGTATCGCAGAGTTGTGTAGATCAAGTATGCGAGCTTGATATAAACGCCAATCCAATTGTATTTAATCAGTCGTGTGACAAATCAAAACTAGGTACATACTGGATTGTGACGAAAGCTGCAGAGAGTTCATATTCGTGACTAAATAGAAATTGTGTAGCCGACATTTTCAGTCAGGTGCAATATATGCGAAATTATTAAAAAAGAGAGCTGCATATCTTATTTTGCGTATCCTACATATTGATTGCGGTTTGGTCCACGCCATTCAGTTTTCCGTTGTACTCTGACGGCGATCATGGCAGGTTGAAACACCTTAGCCCGTGTAACCGATGGTAGTTTTGCTTTTGTGCAAATGGCTTATATTAAGCAGTGGATATTCCAGTCACAATTAGAGCTAGCAAAAATGACTATGGAAATCTAGAGTGTGAAAAGCGATGAGCGATTTAAAACGTGCACAAATATTTTCAATGTATGCTGATAATAGGTTGCATGTGTGTGTGTGCGCGCAGGTTTATTGATGAAGCGGGAAACTAACCTTTCCACAGGCGGCGCACTTGCTACTCAGCCGCCTTCGGTTGACAAAATGATGCAACACGGTGGCCTTTTAACGCGAACAGAAGTTGAGGCGTGATCACGTTGGCCAGAGTGTGTTCAAATCCCCCAAAAAAATACACACAAAAAGAAGCCAGAAACATTAAACAAACAGTTCTTCGAATAAAACTATTAATTTATTCATTCAAGTAAAAAATATATATAGCACACTAGTAGCTGATTAGCTTGTTTAAAGATAGGGCAATTCAAAAGTCGGTGCATACGGAAACATAAGGATGTATCAATATAATCTTGAGCAAATGCAGTGTAATCCTTTTATTAGATGTGTTTCGAGCTGACAGCCTACTTATCAATAACAGCTAGAACAGGATAATTCAGCATAATAGAGGTAGCGCAGACCAAGTAGTCGGTGAAAGCTCAGAATGGTCTGGATTAAAATAATTTTAGTGCCAACTAAACCTCTATAGATCGCGTATTAAAAGGTACTCACCTTTTGAAACTGGAAAATTCACACACCCCTAATATATATATATATATATATATATATATATATATATATATATATATATATATATATATATATATATATATATATAAAACAAGCACCTGACCTTTATATTCAAAAGTTTCATCAACATGATATTCTAATCGACTGGCCAAGAATAACAAAATTCAACAACAATTTACTAGTATCCAGCAGGCCGAACAGACCCTCGACAAGAATCAACAAACATTCAATCGGATTGGCAACAAACTGAAGAGGAAATAGCAGAGGCGCATACGGTGACAGAAGTTTCCAAACAATATGAGCGCTCAACACTGCAATCCATACTGGCGCTGTTACCATGTGCAGAACACAAATTTGCGCAACAAGGTGAAACGATAAACTATACTAAGGAAAATAGCATTCGTACATGTAACAGTGAACAATGCGCACAAATGGTTAATTCTAAAGCCATCAAAACCAAAATGACCAGATCTCATACATCACTTTGCAATACAGCGAGAATGACCTTTACATGCAAACAGGCACACACACAAACACAAATGCATACACACTTACCAATCAGCCAAAACAAGAAATAGAAGTAAAACTGAGTCAGACTTGTTACCACTAGCATAATCAATTGAAAACCCAGAATGTATATAAATGAATGATTGTAGATAATAATGGCCATTCAATTCGAGAAAACTAATCTACGCTCTCCACTGTTCATTTTTATAATCCTGGGTGCACTTGGCAAATATAAAATAGGTTTCAGGCGCTGTCTGAGCTTCTATTGTTCAGAATCCAGGACTTATATAGGGTATGCGAAGATAGACTAACTCAATTAGTTAATGTGTACTATGCATTAACCAACTTGGGAAAAATGAACTAACATGGTTCTGCAATATCCGTAAAATTAGGCACATAGCATCTAATGAAATTTAAATTGTACACAGTATTTAATGGGTCAAATATTTCCTTCAAATCCGAATTGACTGGCACTACTTAGCCGAATCTAATGAAAGCGGCAGTATTTAGTTAGGATCTGGGCCTCCCGTTGTTAGAGCGCTTTCGGAGCATTGTCAATGCGTTTTAACAATCGTGATGATCAGGCTACATAATGATGACGGATCTACTGCTATGGTCAGGTCTACGTCAATGTTGTGTCTCTTTTTTATCGGTACACACATGAACGCAGTCACAAGGACTTCCATATAACTGCGCTGGCACTATCCAACTCTAAATTGCCCATACTATCGTTTACATCCACAGAGACCGTGGCAACTGCTTTATTTTGGATCAATAACGATTAGCCTAACGTACAAATGCTGTGTAGCGTGACGACATTGCTGACAATTCATATAGCCAACTCATAAGAGTCACTTTACAATTTTTGCAGGCCTTGCTAACTGTATTAAGGCAAAGTGACTATGGTCTAAATGTAAACTGACCAAAAGGTAAATTTAGCCATTAGGTTTGCCTTTATAATGCCAGGAAACCAGTTTTATTTTAAAATTATCCCCCACCGCGCAGGCATAATAGCAGGCCGAGTAAACTCTTTCCTTTTTAATAGGTTAGATACAAATTAATCCAGGAATTTTTCATCTGTTTGGGCATATAAATTATGCATTTTAGAAGACTGACAAATAATGTTTCCCAGTATTTCTGGTTTATCATGCAGATGTCACTTTTAAATTTAACTTATCCGTTTTAGCCGGAAAAGTTAAAATTTACGTCCATGATTTAATAGCGTTTTGAGGTTAAATCATTTACTAAACGGTAAAGTTATTACACAGAATTAGATATACTAAAATATTAACGAAAATTAGCAGGTAAGGTATAACGATCATATGAAAAAAATAATAAATAGTGTAAATATAATGTAACAAAATTTCATTTAATATAAATGAACTGCCTCATATAAAAATATGCTTTTCAAGTTGAACCTTAAAAAATCATATGTTGGCTACGAGTTGCTGAAAAAGGACAAAACCAAGGTCGAGTAAATAAAACTGCGTATCTTTGTGTTCTTCAAATACTACATATATATATATATATATATATATATATATATATATATATATATATATATATATATATATATAATTGGATTTGTGTTAACATCAAGATCGCAACCTTGATTTAAATAATCTGCTCATCTTATCCTTCTGCTTTTTAGTAATATGCTACGCAAATTCTGAGATGTTACCCTTATTCGATATTAAGCACTTATTTAATTTGCACTGCTATTTCATACTATTTATTAAATTTTACTTGCAAGTCATCGATCAAACTGGTATGCTAATTGAGTAGGTCACAAAGAAAATTGGAGTGAATGAATAGTGCCATGTATACACGTCTGTCAAATTGGATGGTGATAATACGTCTGTACCTGCGCTTCAAAATGTTGAAATCTCGCACATATTTTTAACAGATATTACCCTTAAAACGCTTGCTAAAGTTTTTAATGAGTTGATAACCTATACAGGTTTATGAGGCAATAAATTTCCGCCGAAATTATTTAGGAGTGCTGAAATTGAATTATTTGAAAAGCGATTCTAGTAAATAATTCTGCGATACCATATTTCACGCGTGTTTTCTAATTTAATTTATTTGAGTTGAAGTTTATTTATAAGATATTAATATGCTATATTGTCGATACCCGAAAAGAACATAGGAAATAACTAATTCTTGTATCTTTGCCTAGGCGAAAATATTGAAAATTTTTAAAGCCTTCATTCCAAACCTATTAATTTTTGACTTACTAAGACGTTGCCAGCAGCTTTTGACAAGATTTAACTTAAGAAGAGTTAAAATTTGACGCGCCTGGAATACCAATTTAAATATCTACAATAGGCCTAGAATGTGTCCATGAAATCCAGGATGTATAAAGTATTCTTTCCATCGAACTGAGTAAATAAGTGAAATAATCGTGCGAACTAAAATTTGATGGATGAATGAAAGCGTATGTTTGAACAGATGCACTCGACTTTATTTTATCAATCATGAAACATAATTCTCTTTTTAATGTCGATTGTATTGTCTTAACAATGCATTTAACTTTCGTTGAAATTGCACTCTTTCAGTTTCCAGTAGAGCATATCTCTGAAAATTATCTTATCTATCGAAGAATTAAACCAAAGTAATCAATCAAGTTAAGCAGCGACGGAAAAAGCAGACTGCTCTATTTGTAACATGTTATTTGTAGAAAATATTTAAACAAGACTACAAATTTCACTGTGCGTAATTGACGGGAGTTTAGCTTAGTTATGCAACTGCTTAAAATACATACTTGCATATATATTAGTTCTCCGCAACAAACAGTATTTAAAATGAGCATAGTTTAAATAAGAAGACCGCATTTTATTTTTAACTAATTTTTTTTACCGAAGTAAGTGCAAATGAAATAAAACAACGCTGAGTTTACGACGGGATTTTACGCAACACGAAACGTCCCATCGTAGGGATAGTGTGCTTTCGCAAGTTCGCTGGCAAAATACGCTAGCATTCTACCTGATCTAGAAACAGATTTCATTATAGGAAATCATAAGGACTTTCGTACCTTAATAATGACTTTAGCAGATTTTAGAAACGCAAGAATATACGACGTAATAGCATATTTTGTGTCATTATTTACACAATGTTTAACCCACAACAGTGAGTGTCAGTTGCTTCCTAAAGCCAAACCTCCCGCTGTTCGCCTAAGTTAACATTCGCCCCAGATGCAAGTCCATTTTTATGTAACACAACCGATCGACCCGTTGGCACTTGGTATTGAATGCCATATTTTACACGTTTTAAACACCAACATACCTTAAGTATGTGTGCGCTATATTGCTGTACTCAATCTTTGTTAAGTTCATCGCACTGATCTTTCACATGTCTAGTATAAACTGAAGATCACCATGTCTCCCACCATGTACATAGAAACAATCTATTTATAGAGATTGGTCTTTTGTGATTTCTTTAAATAGGCAATATGCTTTTAGTTCTAATCAGATATATTTTGTAAGAACACTCACACTACCGTGGAGGTTTGTATTACCTACACAATCAATAAATAAACGACCAACGGTTGCGCGGGCGATGATAAAAATTATTTAAATCATGGTTACGATCTTGATATTAACCTATAATGAAATTTGGCGATACACTTTTCAGTATAAACAAAGCATTGAATAATGCAGAAAAGGCAATCAAACCAGTGGACCTGTTTCGGCCTTATCGGGAACTTTTCACGTACTTTTTAGTTTCGATCCCTATCCGCGGCAAATTCTAGACAGTACGGGAAGAGTTCTCAGTAAGGATGAAATCGGTCTACTAGAATAATTTGTGTTTATATCAACATCGAAAACTTGATTTAAAAAATCAATTTTTGTTAACATGAATGCCATAGATGTCTGGTGCGAAAGCAGCAAAAATTATGATTGCGACTGCATAGAATGCCAATTAAAATAATATAAACAAACAATTATTGTACGGGTGGTGATAACAAATCTTTAAAGAAAATTTGCCAACTTCAGATTAACACGAATACCATTTTGTTTCTCCAGTCGCACAAAATAGCTCAACTTTCGCTATTCAAACCTATTGACATGTTTGGACTTCTCATGTAAATTATTAGAGCACAACGAGAAACTGACCAACAGAAATCAAAACGCAATGCATATACGATCTATTGGAATCAGAGATGCGATTCTCACTGCTAGTAGTTTCGTATGCATTTTGATTAACTGGAAATATCAGTTGAACAATTATTATGTGGACTAAAATGTAACATTTACGGAGCACCTGGAACAATTTAAAATACAATATAATAAAACAATCATTAATCATGCAGGTGCTGATAAAAATTCTTTCAATAAAGTTTGCTTACCTCAGATAGAAATTAAATTCTGTTCTATTTAATCTGTAAGAAAACTATAACAGAGAACTAAACCTAAACTTCTTCAAATATAGTTAACAATGCATACTTGAAAATATCCTTGACTGTTTCATACAGGTGCAAAATTTACCAAAGCATGAAACAGTTTTAAGAATGTATAAAGATCACTGTTTAGGTGATAAAGCGTAAGAAGATTTAAACTTACAGTTTAATTTGCAATGCAGTACTTTGGTGGATAACTCGGGAATAAATTTAAATCCTAATTTCAATGTAAAAGTCAATTTTCTGAAAATTCTATTATGAAGAATTACTTCTTTAAAGGAACAAATGATTAATGAGTGAAGATTTTATTGCTGATGCTCACAAAATGCGTAAAGTTTATTCCAAAGCATTATCAGAAATAATATTCATTTGTTGGCTACGCAAAATCTAAAAACTTTCAAATTACCCATTGAATCCACTAGCAGCACAAAGAAATTATGCATAGTGTATTTAAAAAAGACCAGCCATGAGTCATCTATTTATTACATTTATTAATAAGTTGGCTATCGCTTAAATAATTTTCATGCACTACTCAAAAACGTTTGCGAAATATATAAACTATAAATATATTTTCAGACGCACAAATAATACTTTTAATGGATAAGCGATTAACGTATTCTACGAACTTCATTGAAAAACGAAAACGAATTGAAAATATTTCAATACATTTTATAATATTTCAACGGACTTATTGTTTAAATTCTGTAATTGGAAGATAAAGCAGTCCTTGAAGAGATGCATCACAACTGATTGTGGCATTATTGCATGTCTGTAAAGTTCTGCTAAAACGAGGCATAGAAAAGACGTTAAATTCAAGACAGATAAATACGGTGTTTTCAAATAAAAGCATGTAAATTTGTCGAGGCTAAATGGAAAAGATTTAAAAGGTGAAGTCTATACAGAAAAAAATCCTAGTGCCTAATGACTGTCTTAGACACTTCATTGACTCAATCCTTAAAATGGAGAAATCAAAAGAATTATTGATGTGTAATATCAGAAAAGAAGGCAAACCAATTAAAAATTTACTAGAGACGCAATAGAAATTTGAAACCTTTTCAAAATGCATATTTAATACAACTAAAATACAAGTGTTATTTAAGGCATCGAACTTGCATTTACCAGCAATTAAAGAAAAACAGCCATTACTCTCGATATCAAATACTATTAATCAATATAAATTCATAATTTTTTATCTACTTAAGAAAGCTAAACGACCAGATGGTTAGTAACTCGAGTAAAAGACCATTATAAATTTAAAAGACTGATAAATTAAATTATGAATAGACTGTTACTATTGCACAGAATGGCAGTGAAACCTCGTACGTATGTACTCCAAATGTGGTCTTTAGGATAATTAACAAATTCAATTACATAAATGGATTAAGAATATATGAAGTGCTGTGAATAATAAAACCCACAGCCTCATATGTGCAGGAAGCAAAAGCTTATTACGGCATGGAATCTGAAATGGATGTGAAACACATAAGCGATTGGTCGTTCTCTATTTCACATTGACTCCATGTTGAATTTATTATATATATATATATATATATATATATATATATATATATATATCTTTTATTGTCAGTATAAACTCATTATTTCATCAGGGATTTCATTCAGTAGTTCAACAAAATTTGGTTTTGAGGACGATGACAGCTATTATTAAAATCTAGGTTGCGATCTTGATATAAACACCAATCCCATTATATACAAACATTTTTCAGTAAAAACGAAGCATTTGAAAATGTAAAAAAGGCAATTCATCCAGTAGACTGGTTTCGTTCTTATTAGGAACTCTTCATTTACTGACTCGTTTCATGTCCTGTCCGCGACAAATGCTGGACAGAAAGAGAATATTTCTCTAATAAGGACGAAACAGGTCTACTGGATGAATTGATTTTTATACATGTATATGACGGAACAGGTGTTTATAAGAAGATCGCAACCTGGATTTAAATAATTCCACAAGTAGATCTGTTTTGTCTTCTTGTATACTCTTCAATTACTGTTCAGAATTGTTCCGGCGAGATACGAATGTGGGCGCATTTACTTCAGAGTCCGTGAACCTATTCACTGTGCCGCATATTACACGCAATTTAAAGTCATATACAAACAAATTTTCTGGTTAGCTTATCTATCAGGTGGAACTTATATCGAATCACTGAAATTCGAACCACCACGGATCTGTCATTATGCACAAGATACCATGCCTATTGGGAAAATTATATTTGTTTGAGGTCTTATGACAGGATTTTGATTATATATATACTCTCAGTATAAACTAATTATTGCACAAGGCAGTAAAGGTAATTCATCCAGTAGACCGGTTTCGTTTTTATTCTGAACTCTTCCAATAATGTCCAGAAATTTCTTCGGACGAGAAATTAACCTGGACGGCGCAGTCGATAGTGTAACTAACTACGAAGCAAATGTGCTCAGGTTTGTATCCCGTTCGCAGCAGTACTTCTAGAGTGCCCAATAAGGACGAAGCAGATTAACTGAATAATTTGCCTTTGCTACTTGATGCAATATTTAGCTTAACTTAACAATACGCACGTTATCGAAATCTTGCTATTAGACTTCAATTATATATATATATATATATATATATATATATATATATATATATATATATTGATATAAGTGTGTATGTGTTTCCTTTGTAGACACTGAAAATTAAAGGAGGCTCTTATATCTCTTTTTAGATTTTTATTGTTGCACATGGGAACGATATTATGAGCTTAGATGTGAGTTGTTTGGTATGACAATGAATGATGCGGTTTTCTGTTGCAGTGTCTGATTTATGATTATTCGTTGTTCAGGAAAAATTTGTGATGCTGAATTTATAATAACAAAAAAGTGTATAAAACTGGCGCATGTGATTTTGATGCAAATGCTTTTGCTCAATTTTTTTACTGCGTTGCTCACATATATACCCATTTGGCGAGAAAGTAGGACACGTAGGATGTATCGCAGGTTGCTTATCAGGCCAGATTGACGCAAATGACAGTGCTATTTGTGCCATTTGCACTACTTCAGGTATTTTCTAACCCAATAGACACATTGCTTCGTGGCTTGTTTGACTGTTTCCAGCTGTTCTGTATTTTGTTGTTCTTCTTGATTCCAGTGTTACACAGACTGACGACTGGGCAGAAGGAACAGACTGCGCTTGATGAATACATGTGTGGCTTGGACTTATTTGTGGTCAGTGAAAGGCTTTATTATGTTGATTAAAATTTTTAACTTCCGCCATGTGCTCTTGATTTTGTTATCAGTTCCAGTCAGATGATGACATTTTTTGACTTCGCATCAAGTCAAAGATCGGATTACCCCACTTATCTTTAACTGCAAAAATATAAATCAAATGCGCTTTAATATTTAAGAATGCGAAGTAGGCAATTTTTTCAAATTTGTGGAGCAATTCAACTTCATTGTTGTCATATAAACATGTAGGCCCTCTATAAGCAGTCATTAAAACGAAAATAAGGTAAAGAGCATAACAGTTATTTTCGAATTCAAAGAAAGAAAACGATGGGGCCAGCCATACAAATAGAAAAGGATATTTTCTTTTAGTAATAATGATTTGTTAGTAGTATATTCGAAATCACATCGATTTTCAAGTTAAGAAATCGATGAAGCCATTTTCTATGCATAGGGTACAAATGTATTCAGTCTAAAGCAATTTTATGTCCAAGAAATTGACATAAATGTTTTTATGCTTATAAAGAACATGCGCGAAAAATAATTGTCTTCCCGTGTCTCCAGTACTCATGCCCATTAAGCTTTTTTGCGCAGGAATCTCAGCAATATTTTACAGAACACAGTAGAGCAAATCAGATGTCAGTAAATCTTAAGAAAAATTTCTAGAGAGTTGGCAATTTCACACGCTTACATATTTCTGTCCAAACTCAAAAATTAATTGGTTTTAGGTTCTTAATTTGACTTCATCTGAACAGTTAAGTATCCCCATAATCCGAAGAATTATTGACATTTCTATCGCATTCGCAAACATCAAAGTAAAAATGCCAGTATTTGAAACAAAAAGAATAAACTAGCTTCGAAAGTTTACCAGACTACTTTCTGATGCAATAAGTCTGCTGAAAACTAAATAACCTTCTTTTAGGCAGTAACTAAACATGCATACTTGAGATTTAACAAGTTTGAGGCATTTAAACAATTTTTTCGCCTACTGATTGACAAAAAAGCTTGAAGCGATTTCGTTTTGTTTGTTCTGATGAACTACCTGTCATTCTGCTTTGAAGTGCTAATCTATGGTGACAAAAAAGTAACACCGGCTCTTTCAGTAGAAACAATGACAGTTGCTCATTATTTTTGTAGAAAGACAATTATTACCGCGCACAATAGACGAAAATTGTCGTCTGCAAAGCAAAATAATTTTTTGATTGAGTTATGCTTGGTTGATCGAAAGTTGGAGCGCTTCTCTCAACACACTGACTTCAATTTGCTTGACAGCTTTGTGAATATTTTATTACTTAAATAAAGTTTGTGGCTTCGAGATAAACACAAATCCTATGTTGATAACTAGCCGCACAACGTATCACAAGAGCTGCCTGAGCATCGTATGCGGAGTTAGGTTCTACAATCATCTGTTGAGTACGATGGAGAGCTCACAAAGATCAAGCCACAATCAACGCTTTATGTTTAATAAATCAGAATTTCGGTCCTCATTCATAAAAGTCGCATACAAATTGTACTTCTTTAGAATGTCGGCTGTCAAATTTCCACGCGGTAATAAATGTAAGTCTGCCGTACAAAATTCTTTTAAGGTAACTAATTAAGCAACTATAGACTGTATTCACCACACGCGCAGCAAACTTTTAAAAACGAAACAATTTTGTTCTATTTATTGCTCACAGAAATGAAATAAAACGACAAAAATGCATGCTGTTACACCGAAAGATGAACAAATTATTTTCAAGTTAACAACAATATTGGCCTCAGCTAGTTGTGAACATCGGCAATTGGGAATTTAAAAAATAGTACGAAAAGCGAAAGTTATAACTCACGATGGGCGGGTGAGATCAGTGAGTCAGGATCAATAGATATTTTAATTTCTACGACTTTTTGAACAGACGTCCTTAAATATCAACATTCTGGCAGCAGGGACTAAAGTAGTTTAAAGGTAAATAATAGAAGAAAATATCTCAAACTTCGACCAATCCAAGCAGCACAGACAGATGTCTAGGCAGATTCACTGGAACTTTGATGCGCGACAAATCAAACTATCTCGCGTTAAACATTTACACAGTTCATAAGAAACTTTTCAAATTTGTGAACAAGTGCGTAATGTTTATCTCACTTAAACTCATACTGCATTTCATCCAGATGTCGACAAAGATGACTACAAATAAACTGTATGCAGAATTCGTACACATTATTTCTTTCTAATCCGGTGCTGGCTGGAACATTAATGCTTCTCTAGGCAAACCAATTGAGGTATATGCAAAACGTGGCCCAGCCAGCGCGGTTGATGGAGCCTTATTTGTTTTTCAAATGAGGAGCACACGTTGGCCGATCCAAAAATGCGTCTATGAATGTTGGTATGCTTTATTGCGCTGTACAATCATGACATTTAACGAATTTATGATTTATTTTTCATGTATAGGCAATACAATTTAACAATAA